>JAPYZI010000767.1:0-42375 GCA_030523105.1 Ophioninae sp. A BG-2022a
TCGTAAAGGACCTATAAAAAAAATATTAAAAATCAAAAATTTTTTTCGATTTTTGGGCAAAATACGTTTTTTCACTGAATCATCGATAACTTTTTTTCCTTTGAGATTTGGTACTCCACTTTGCGCTTGATCTCTTCGTTATGATTTTCTCTTCAAAATGCTTTTTTAATAATTAAAATCCGATGATTTTTCGATTTTTGGCAGAATTTCAAAGTTGGACCAACGATTTTTGCAAATTTTTCCATACATACCCCTTTGCGTTTTTTTTAGCGATTTTTTAAGTGGACTTTCCGGGAAAACTATGCGAGATATCGGTACGAATCCAACGCCATTGTTTAAGTTAGGCAAAATCCTTTTTCAAACCCTCCAAATGTCTTTCGATAGCATCTAAGAAGCTCACTCTACGAGCTTTTGAAATATCGTGATTTTTGCGATTTCGGGAAAGTGGCCCGGGAGGACGAAAAAAAATTTTTTTCCGTTTTTTAAGTATTAAAAGGATGTATTTGATCAGAAATTTTCCGCTGATTGCGAATATGCCCGAGTTTTTGCCGAAAGTGCAAAATTAGGCTGGGAAAATGCAAAAAACGATCTTTTTCAACATTTTGATAAATGCCGAGCATGTTCCTCTTGGAGGAACCTAAAGCCATTATTCCAAAGAGATGAAAAATTCTTTGTCTTGAAATTTCAATATCGTACGAAAACGCAAATCCTCGTGGAAAACGCGTAAAAAAATAAGCGATCTTTCGAGACGGTACAGCTAAGCGAAAACTCGTAACTTGGAGCAGAATGTTAATCACTCGCCGGCTGGACCTGGTAGATCGTTAACGGTGGGGCGGGAATGTCGGGGGTGTGTTTCATCTTCCCGATATCATAACAAGGAAGGTTTTTCTTTCCGCGGACTCGAAGTGTTCCACGTGCCCTCAGCAGGACGCAATATTTATTCGAACGTTCGAGCTCACCGACACGCGGAATAACGAGCGCAAAAAAAAACGTAAAAAAGGTACAAAAGGAGTAACTTCGATGCGTTTTAAGGGGGAGAAAAGGGGCAGGGAGGGACGAAGTTCACGAAGGGAGCGAAAGAAAAGATCGCGAAGCTTCAAAACGGGCATTCGATGATGGACGTTGCGGCCTCGCGGGCTCCGTCGAGTATACAAGACGACGAAGGGAACAAGATCGACAGGGGGCGACGGGGGTGGGGCCCGTCGAAAGGGGGAGATGGAATCGGGGAATGGGAAGACGATTGGCCACCGCGAGCGGCAGCGGAGGGAAGAAAAAGAACGCAAAGGGAGAGAAACGCGAAGAACCTGCCAAACGAGCGAGAAGAGAGTGAAAAAAAAAGAAAATAAATAACCAAACGAGACACGAGAGCTGAGACGAGGATGAAGAAAAATGGGGCCGGGGAGGGGGAGAGGAAGAGCGATGATAGAAAAAAGAGACGAATAAGAGAAAGTGAAGATAGGTGGGGGACGAAAGGGCCGTTGCACCCGCGTGGATGTAGCAAAAATGTACGCGTGGTATACGTATAGAAGGAAGAGCATCAGCGTCCATTCTTCATTGCCAAAAGTCGACGCCGGGCGTCGCGACGCCACGTCTCGTTTTGTCTCCGTTCTCCCTGGACGAATCGTTCACTCTCGTCGCTTTTTTCCCTTCCGCGCTCCCTTTTTACCGTCTGGTAACGCACATGCGAGGGCTCCGCCGTAATCACTCGAGATCATGAAGTCCTCGGCTCGCTACCGAATTCCTGATGAATATAAAATGGAGTCGTGCCATTTTTTTCGCCCCCTTTCTCGTGTTTCGACCTTCGCCTTTCGATATCAATCAAAAAAAAGTCGAGGGGAACGAGGGTGACGTGAGAATATGCTCTCGAGAGAACCCTCGCGCTCTTGAAGCTTTTTAAATTGTAAAGTTCACGAATCGGTGAGGGAATTCGTCGCATTTTTTTTTTTCAGAATTCCTGCTGTTTTGGAGATTTATTATGATAATAGAGCGGTAGAAGAGTTCGGGAGATTTCGGGGATGGTTATTGCAGGGAGAGAGATTTTTTTTATTCTTATTTTATTCGAATACAGAGTGGAACGTTACTGGCTATTTTTTGCTTTATCGATTGTACCGTATTTTTTGTACCGTAACAATGATAATGCTTAGGACTGCACGCGAGAATTGAATGACTATAAATTTCAGCGAAGAATCGTGACAGTTCACGTATCAGGCTTTTACTCGCACATAATTTTTTGTCCATTATTTCTACACGTAAATACATCGATAACAATGGATTTGCCACGAGACCCAAGGACGCGACATAGAAGCGTAACAAAAATAATTGACAATGGCGATTCGTTAATGCCAGTAGTAAGTGGCAGAAGATACACAGTGGAACAAAAACGACCCTGACTGAGAAAATCTATCTTTAGGAGGTGCCAACCAATTTAAACTTTAATCCACGACTCTAACGAAATATATCCAAACGGAAGTCCGCAGAAAAATCAATTCTCAAGACATCCGATAACGCTTATCAATATAGTCACGAAAACACGGAGTAAAAGAAATAAACAAATAAAATATCATCGCATTAATTTCCATTTCCCGCGCCAAAATTTCCTTCCGGCTGCCATTATCCAGCGTTCGAACGTTGGAATTTAACAATTCAATGGTCCAAGAAATAACCATAAACGGAAGGGAAGTGCGAAAAAAAGTTGGTCCTGCCGGGAATATCGACCGGCGCGGCGAGAGCGAGCGTACAGAAACGCGGAGGGTCGAGCCCGCGTGGAAGTAATTCCCTTTGCCATCTGGCGGTTGAGAGTCGCATCCTCGCGTCGTTTCTGCCCGCTGCATCCTACTTTCTCTCGCGTAGGATAAAGCCTCGACTCTTCGCAGTCGATACTTTACAGATTTCCGCGCGAGCATTCCGGCTCTCTACCAACGGGCGACCGTCGAAACGGGACGGTCGCGTCGTTATCCTAGGATGCGATACGCGCCAACGATCAACGTAATTGCAAAAGAAGAAACGCGTATCCGCGAAAAATAAAAGCGAAGGTCGTCCCCGAGTCCCGTTTTGCCCAATGTCGATCCTAATAAGACGCTTCGCCGTTCCTTCGAGAGAATCCTATTGTTGAACGATCGATATCGTTCGATCGGTGTATAATGAATAATCGGGCTTTGAGTGTACATTTTCTCGAGCGAGTCCTCCGGTAAAGTCAACCTCGTCGCTCGGAGCGATCCGTTCCCTCGAGAACGGGGCTCCCCCGATACGCCGGATCCGTGGCGCGTATACGCGTCGAGTCGCGAGGTAATTGCCGAGCAATTTATTTAAACGCGAGTTTAAAACTCGTTAGGAGAGTACGAGGAAGGTTCGCGCGAGCGCGCGCGTACGGTAGGGCCCCCCCTGGGTAACCGAAGGCCTACCTTACCGGTCGCTAGCCCATTAAACCGCTGCAGGCCCCGCGTCTCCTGCAATTTACCCGGAGAACGATTCGACGCCCTCCCGGCTCGCTGCCGATAGTCATCGACCGAAATTCGGCACGCACAAACGCTCGCCAATTTTCTCACTTTTTCTCCATTTTTGTTCTCTTCGTTTCCTTTTCAATTTGCACGCGCTCCGGCTCGTCCGAGCGTTTCTCCGGAATAAGAGCAAGAGAGGACCGCGGGGCTATTCGTAACGTCCCTCCTCGTAATTACGTCGAGAAAAACTCGACGCGTTTCGTTCGGCTGTCGAGGGAGAACGACTCCTCTCGAGAAGCTCGGTCACCGAACGTTCGGCGCGTTTCTCGTCGTTGCGTCACGGCGATGGACGGTTATTCGACTTTCGTTTCGCGCCGAGCGGAGAATCCTTCCGTTCCAGCCGGAAATATCGCTTCGGATGATCGATAGCGCGCGCGTAGTTATCACGTTTCACCCGCGCGATACCCGACTCAGCGAAGATAGAGGGCGTTGCTGCGAGACTACCGTGCGTAATGGGCCATTCGAGAGAAGTAAAAGAGACCGGACGATCGGGCGGAGAAAAGACGCGGGAAGCGGGGCTCTTCGCGACGCTAAGAAACGCGGAGGAAAGAGCGCGCTTTTGATAAGGATCGTTGAATCGAGGCAGCGTTCGCGCGCCCGAGCGCGCGATAATAAGCACGGCCCGACGATAAGTAACTCGGACTTGGGCGCCGCGGGTTTTGCCGCGACGAGAACCTCGGTGTATACGAGTGGAGCGTCGGCCGCGGGAGTAAAGGGCATAATAATGGGTACTTAGGCGCTACGGGCATCCCTCGTGAACCTCCGCGTCGTGTATTACGTTCGCCCGAGGAGGAGGAGGAGGAGGAGGAGGAGGAGAGAGCGAAAGAGGGAACGAGAGAAAGAAAGAGGAAGAGACGCGGTGTGCCAGCTTCGAATGAATGAGTGGCAGTTCGCGTGTAAACAAACAAGTATCAATGCATCTAAATTGAAACATAAAACGAAACGAACGAGCCCATAAATAAGCGGCCTTAATGGCAGGGTGCCTGGAAAGCTATTGCTTCAGGCCCGACCAGATTTTCGCTCTCTTCCTCTCCATTTTCGAACCACTGCTTAGAGAATTCGTAGACACGTTTCGAGAATATGACTCCCGAAGATAAGAAACTCGAGTTATGGATTTTTTAACGCTCGCGGTGTTCTTTCTTTTTTTATTTATTTTTCCGTGTTCAGGAGCAATCGTTCTACCGCCGGATGTGACAGCCATGGAGCAATTTAACACCCCCGCGTTTCACGAAGTAATAAAAGTTTCGGAATTATGGATATTGCATGGTTATTATTTAACTCGAGGGATTAAAGTTTCCATCGTGATGTATATGGGTCTTCGAAATACCTGGTCGCTTCGTTTGGAAACCATTCGATGCGCGTTTCGTAGGAGTTTTTTACGATCGCACGTATTAGTGTGCACGGGCGCAACAATTTTATAATTTAATTGTTCGAGCGAGAGCGTTTTTTTTACCTTGTAAAATCGTTGCTGACGAGCCGAGCCTCCGTCGTGGTACTTGAGTGCGATTTCGAAGTGGAGTGGATTTTTTTTCCTTTCGTTGGAACATTCTGAAAGCACAAAATTCGGTCTATCGATAATACCTTTTTTTTTCATGTCGAGAGTGAGTTATGTCGGCAGTCATCGACTGCAGATGCGACGTTGATATTTCCACTATTTCGATGCGACGAAAGTTTATTCTTTCCGATCGCTCACATTTTTAAATAAATTATCAACGGTAGACAAACGATCGCAATGTGTTCGATAGGGATCGAACGTCCACGAGCGGACTGCTGATACTTGTTATCCGTCATTAGAAAGGAAACACTGTAAATCCATTCGGTCGATTTATTTTACGACTTTTTCATGGGCGACGCGCGATGATAAGTCTCCGATGAATCGCGATATACTTCGCGAAAGACACGGAAAGAGGAACGGAGCGAGAGAGAAGAGAAATACGATGGAATCGGTTATGCCTGATATGTACAACTTTGTATACGCCCGGACTGACTCATCGAAGCGTGAGGGACTCACTGATCGGAACAAAGAACTATTGATTCCGCCCACGTACAATGACATTGCTGTTTGCCAAAGCGAAAAACACTGGTGGTCCTTGTTCTCGGGTCAAAACCATGAAACATACTCATCCTTTTCGCGACATTGATACGCTGGGCGCCGGAGGCAAGCCACGAATTATATCAGCGTTATCGCGCGCTCGCTTACATATTTTTGCTATCGCGTTTCTCGCGTTTAAAGAATTTCCTAATGCGTTCTTGAGGAATGAACAACGCGCCGAGTTATTTCCTGTGCAAGGTTTCGATAATTGGTACATCGGGAGAGCCGTTGTCCATCAGTGGCAACGAGAATTAAACATGGCGCGAAATGAAGACCTGTGCAAATAGGGGAACTAAAAAAATGTATTCTCGTTGCGTTCCAACGGTGCACTCCAATTTAAAAAGAAATCCTTCCATCGGAGTTCGTCAATAGATTTTTTACGATGAGATTATCGTTTCGTTCCTGGTCGTTGGAAGCTCGGGCATTCGTCACAGTGAGATTGATCGCGAAGTGTTCGATCGTGAGTGCAAATCTCAGCAGTCCCGAGTTTTCAGCGGGATGGAACTTTACTGCCATTTTCAATGAGAAAAATATAGGGGAAAGAGACTGCGGAGGAAGAAAAGATCAAGGAAGGGAAACTCGGGGTATATTTGCTGTTACGCAACAAAGGATATCGCGGGTGGGTATCGATAGGCCCAATAGGATTCTGCACACTGGTACGGAAGAGCAGTGATGTCGGATGCTCGCGAGAACGACCAAGGATCGTCGAGAGCAAGGGAGACGACGAGACGGAAAGAAAGGGAGAGAGGGAGAGTCCTGCGCGTAACAACGACAGTGCCCCGTCGTAGTTCAAGACTTCCAGCAGGGCGAGAGATCGGCCACAGGCTGGAGCCAATACACACGCTCCGTACACTCTCCTCGTTCAACTCTATAGTGAGTACACGACACGGATTTGCAATTCAAACGTCCGTACTCGCGTATAATACGCATAAATCCAAGTGCACCGCGCTTGCCTTGTGTCTCGAGGGCTGGGTTTCTCCGCCGCAAAAGAAAGAGGGAGAGAGAGGAAATATGTATAAAAGGCGTTCGGATGAAAAAAGGAGCGAAGAGATAGGGCCGAAGAAACCGGGAAACAGAAGGGATCGATGGACGAAGGGAAACGCGGGGAGGAGTACGAAAGAGCGAACGAAAGAATCCCGAAAAGAAGGGTAGGAAAGTGCCGCGAGACCGTATACAAACGATCGTGCGCGCGTGTTGCATAAATTCAGATCTTTTGCCTCGATCGAAAGAATAATGAGATCATTGTTCGCGATGAAAAGAAATATACACACGCGTACGCTTTTACGCTCAGCCAGTTCCGCGGAGACGCTGGACGAAAGAGATCGGTCCACTCCTTACGCATAAATAAACCAAATCCCAATTCCCCGCGTGTGTACGCGTGACGGGTATATCGCCGCATAATGGCAATCTAGGCGAACGTAACGCGGTCTCTGGATCGTAAGAACGAGACGGAGAGAACGAGAGAAGAGACGAGCTCCGAAGGAAAGAGAGGGTATCAACCGATAGATGGGTACTTTCATGAATGGGGATAGCCCGGTGGATATCATTCTCCAACGACGCGCGGAGACGGAAGAGAAACCGGGGGAATGAGGAATGTCTTTATCGATGTATTTTATCGGTATGTACTTTTGTTAGGTCTCTCTTCATTGCTCGCGCGTCGTTCCTGCCTCTCCGATCGCGCTTTATGTACCCGCCGCAAAAGGTGAACCGGATAGCTCTCCTTTCTTCTCTTTCTCGAGAAGAAATCGTAGCCAGCAATTACCGGTCGAATATCCGGTAACTGCTTGGTTAGGCCGGGCAGTTACAGATCCTATTTTTAATTCTTGATTTTCAAGGAGCGTTCCTCGGACAAGAAAAATCCAGTTATACTCAACAGCGGGCGATCACACGTGTGGACCGAAACAAAGAAGATCCAAACTGTACGTAAGAAGTGGGCAGGCTTGCCACATGTCGGAACCGCTTCGGGCTGGAAAATGTGCATTTTCCGTTCCCATCCGCTTCTCCAAGCAAAAGGAGCGGACGGGCCGTGATACAACGAGAGCCACCTAGCCGTGGTATCGCGATAATTACGAGGTTTGTCCCAATAAAGGGCCCATAATTTCAGCCGCGTCACGGATGGAAATGTCCGTTATGGCTCGCCCATCGGCCCTGTCGAGGGTTCTCTCGGTCTCCCTTGTTTCTCGGTTGGCCATCGTCTCGTCGAGGGGTTAAGGCGAAACGGCAAAAGGGGCAAAACCGTTTCGGGCGATCGTCTCGTTGGTAACTTCCCGCGCGCCGGAAGCCTTCGCTCTATTCGGCCTGGCTTCGAGGATTCGACACAAAAGGAACGAAGAATGTCTTTATTAGACGCCGCGCTCGGCAGCGCGCCCCCGGTCGACTCGAATCGGGTCCAGGTTATTTCCCATGGTGAGAATCATGGCGATCCCAACCCCCTTCGTCCCTTGTCTTTCGTCCGTGCGGAATGAGAACGCTGTTGCCGAATCGCAGACGTTCAAGATGGATGCTCGCTCGTCCCTGGTGGTCGATCGGCCTTTCTCCGTCAGCGGGTTACCGAGCCAGGGCGCACCTTCCAGCCGGTGAAAGGGGCAGGGTCTACAGGACCGTTCTCTACCAAGCCGCGAATCCTCCCGGGTCGATACCTCTCGGACCATTCTCCGCCCGCTTTTGCGCTCCCATTTTTCTTCAAATTCTTTCAACCGTCGAATCGTTGACTCTCCTCGACGACCCTTCGTCGCCGTTTGCCGTTTTTTTACTCCGGAGGTGCCCCCGCACGCGCGGCACCCGCACCGTTGCTTCACCGTTGCCTCACCGTTGGAAATCGAGACATTATCGAGTAACGTATGACGTCTTTGCGCGCTCGACGCGTTCCCAGCAATAACGCGCGCACCTCTGACCTCGTTCGTTTTGTTCCCGATCATATACCATCGCGCCTTGTCACGAGTACGCATCGCGGTATCCTGTTTTTCCGCGTCGCTTTGACACTCGACTTCTCTATACCGTTCGAAAGCATTTTTAACGGCGAGCCGAGTCAGTGAATTTAGTGGACGTTGCGCGTCGCTGAGGATCGTCAACTCGGCGTTAAGTATATTCGCTGCACGATCGTTATTCAGAGATGAGAACCTGTCCCGGTCTCCTTTGGTAGAACGCGCGCGGAACGTTCAACCAGCGCGAGAATAGTCTCTAGGATTTTCATGATTCAAAGCGATTTAAGCCGGTCAGGTAGACGCGTATAGATACGCGCGACTCTCCGTACGTTCGTGCGTATGTACGATGAAAAATGGCAACGAGCTGCACGCGCACACGCGACAGCCCTTTCATCATCGTTTTCAGAGTCTATTTGCCTCCGCGAAGCGAGACCGAGGTACTCCGGAAATATCTTTTGCCTGACTGCAATATTCCCGGAACGTACGCGCATGTTCGTGCGTATTGGACAATTATAATTTTAACTCGGTACCAATCCCCATACCTATGCCTGATATTCACTATTGGCGTTAGCTATCTATTCATCTCTCGAATGTGCACTTCGCAAAGATGATAACCGAAAAATTTCTAATCGACGGAAGATCAGAAAAATTCGGAATCAACGTATCGACGAACTTGTCGAAATCTTGTTTGGACTTCCGGATCAGAAAAGTGAAAAATTGCAAGGAAAATATACAAGTAAAAAAAAACGGTATCTTTTCGAGCGGCAGAAAAGATTATTGAAGCGTCAAAAATACATAAACTACTGGGATTGCGGGGAGTTCCGAAAGGATTGATCAGTGCGATGACGCACTACGCGGAACGCCATTGTTAGTATCTCTACGATCCACCGAAAGTGTGTGTACAGATATTCGCGTCTCTCACGAAAATCCAACGAAATTACGAGATAAACCCTGTGCGCGCGTGTGCGTGGGAAAACATTGCGAAACTTGCGGGGCAAACTGTGCGGAGTAACTCGAATATTTTACCCCTCCCAGTGAGATCCCTCTCCCTGCGCAGTACAGAAACAACGAATTATTTTTTTCTCCCGTTTGCATCGCGGAGGAACGCCGCGGCGATTAAAAGAGCGAGACAAACCGGCCGAGTGTAAATCCACCCTCCGTCATGACGGGATTTGAGACAAAAACACAGCGGGGGCTGGAACGTGGTGAGTTCGAGATTCCCGAGAGGAAGGGGGAGGGGGTGGGCAGATACAGAAAGAGAGAGGATGTGGGAACCGAAACAGCGAGGATAGAGAAGAGGACGGCGAGAAGTGGGTGATGAATAATGGATGGAACGCGCGAACGCGTTTTGCCATACCGTTTTACCTTTCTCACCCTGTTTCTCCCTCTTTCCCTCTCTCCGTCTCGCACTTTCTCGTTCTATCGCTTTGCTCTTAGTTGCAGTTATATTCGAGTTAGTAATAAGCTTATTGACTCGATTTTCTATCGCTCTTGTTATATCATGAATCATTACATTTTTCTTTATACTATTATTTACCCTGTTTCATCGTTTCATTGCATTACGATCGACATTGTCGTATCTTGAGTATAATTATGTTTCTATTTTATTTTTATTTTCGAGCATACATAATAATTATTTTCTATTTTTATTGTATCGTGAAAAACCGCATTGCCGATCGAATTTTAAGGATGAAAAATGTTCAATGGAAGTTATTATTAATTGTTAACCATACAAGTACTTTTTTCCCAAACGATCAATGAAAAATCTTTTTCGATCTATCGCGACTGAAGAGCGTGGTCGAGGCGTTAAGAAAATCTACTGATTAAATTGTGCCCGCGAATAAAGTACGAAAGCGAAAAAAGGACGATACAAGGTAGGCAGGAAGCTATAAGAGGACTGGGCGCGAAAGTTTCGGCCGTCGGCGAACGAGAGACGATGGTTCGCGCCAGCAGCATCAGCACCACCGCCACACCGCGCTTCTCTCTTTCCTCTTTCACTCCCATTTTCCGCGCGCCGTTCCATAATTTTCAATTATCTCCAGCGCCGTTTTTATGGTCTAATTATTTTTTTTTATACGAGTTCACGCGCGTCTCGGAGCACACGCGGCGCTTCGTAGTTGCCTGAAACGTCCGCGTACGTACATACGTGTTCATCCGTGAGTAATCGGAACGTAGGTTGCCGATTACGAAAAGTGGTTCTCCCGTGAGACTCGGGGAGGGTCAGCCTCCGCGTTGAATAAACGTCTTGCAATTTTAATGCCTGTATAACATACGTGGAAAGCTCCCCGAGATGACTCGTATCTGAAAAGGGGTACGTTTATTTAAACGTGATTTTCTTAACATCCGGCCTTGCGTCATATCGAGGCTGAGGATAATACGTTACCGCAAACATCCTTTCCTCGTATTTTTTGCTCCGTATTTCATAAACTTTGCCAATTATGGTGACCTCTTTTTAAAGATTTATATGTCGTCGAATCGTACCTTCGTTCGGCTGGAGCATAACGAACCAATCGATCGATCCCCGCCCTTTCTATTTCCCTCAAACGACGAAACAATGTCAGATCCCTTAACGGTCTTCGAATTTACAACGCTTATAACAGCAATCGTCTGAAAGATATTTACAACTAGCGCCACGTTTCTTATCGACTTCAGCTGTCTTATCCAACAGTCGTCGAGGCGCGTGCATGGACGAAACAACGAGAAAAAAATATGCGCGTGTGTGTATCGCTACGGAACACTGTAAAGCGTGTACCGTGGTAACGCGTCAATCACTTTCATAAGACGGAGAGAGCGCATAGCTCCGACACGCAACTAAGAGTTACAGCCTCGCGCGGGGCTCGTTGCGAGTAACGCAGCCGAGGAAGCGATCGATCATTCGCGCGATACGCGAATTTTCCATCCCGAACGAGAAGTACGAATGGTTTTGCCTCGGTGGCTACCCGGTAGGGTCACCTCTGAGAATGCGATTACGCGAGTCCTCAATGGGCGCGACATCAAAGGCAAAAGCCACCTTCGAACGCTTCCTTATCTAAACGATTATGTATTACATACGAAGAGTATAAATATTCATGGGAAGAGAATAATTACGTTGAATTGTTCGTCATTATTGCAAAAGCGCGTGTAAAATCGCAATTATTCGAAAGTCTTTTTCTCGTATTCTTTTTTTTCTTTTGCTTGATTAATCAGCCTCGGTGTTAATCGTTAAGATTCTCGGGATTCGAGTGGTAGACGATGATGTTTTACAGGACCGGTGGCTTCGGAGCTACCCATACGATATTAGTATCTAATCGACGTTTCTCGAGAGCTCGCAAAGAGTAGCTCGCCAACTTTGGAGTTCTCTACACGAGTCGTGATTTTGAAATCGCCCCGGGCGTTATCACTCTCGACGAAGGGAGACCGAGCAAAAGCGTAACGCGCGATAACACGAGAAAATAAAAAAAATCTCGGTCTCGCAAAGTTTTCCCTTTCAATCGACGGTACGACTCCTTCGTCTTTGCGTCGCGCTTGATTCATTCGAGGTGAAATTTATGGCGCGACTCGAGTCAAAAGGCCAGATGAATCGATCATCCGTAATTGCATCCCCGGGAAGCCCAAACTGAGTGAAAACGCGAAAAGCACCGTACTCGATTCGGCGTTCCGTCAGGATTACGAAGCGTTCACCCTCTTCTCCATAATGGGCCTTTTTCAAATATTTCTCTTCGCTCCCCTCGCACGCGAACCTCGGACACGCTACGTAGGATTAAAAGAAAAATGATTAAAAAAAACGAAACATCGATTATCGAAGTACGCGGAACGCGAAAAGAGCGGTGTACCCGCGCGGTCGCGTTTGCGTGTACTCGTACGTATATATGTACGTAGAGACGCGAGTTTGAGAAGCTTTTAACGAGCGCGATGGGCGCGCGAGTACGGGATCGTATTTCGTGTTGCAGGGTAAACGCGAGAGCAGGAGGGAAGATCGGTGGGTTGAAAGAAAGAGAGCGAGAGGGAGAGAGGGAGAGGGAACGAGAGAAGGGCAGAAACCATGCCCCAAGTTTCGAAGGGTACGAGAGAGGGAGAGAGAGAGAGAGAAGGGAAGATGGCGGAGCAAGGAGAAAGAGTATGCAGGGAGGGTGGCCGTACTCTTTGCACCACGGAGCGCATACCTCGCGAGGCTTTCTCCCGAGCGCGCGAGGCACCTCGGGCCATAAGTAACGTCTCCTTAAATTATGACCTATCTTATCTTACGGTTACTTATGCGCCTCGACGTATGTTTATGCGGCGACGAACGTGAAACATTTCGGTGTGTCCCTCTCGGCGATCGGATCACTGACCGCCTCGCCTCGGGCTTGTTCCTCGGCCGTGTACAAAGCTCGATTAATGTTGTACACGAACATTTTCAATGTACACCGCGTTACCGAGGATGAACGACGGATGAGAACTCGTTCGCGAGAAGCTTCGTGAAAAAAATACGTACGGTCGCAGCCGGTGAATCGACGAATAATTTTTCAGCGCGCTTCGAGTACGTAATGCTTTTCCGATGGTCACGAGTCGTGACAAAGTCATTTGTTTCAGGACGCTTTTGCACCTGTCGAAACTTTCAGATTCATTTTGTTCCACGTTTGGCTAGTTTCCGGTTTCATGGGGGAAGAGTGAGTTTCGGTCGACTGGTCTTCCACTCGATGGTCACCGCGCGAACCATTCACCGGTACACGATCAGCCGTATAGGTTGCGAAATTCTTTATGGAATTCGAAACGTTGGGTCGTAATAACATTTATTTGATATCTCAAATAATTTTTTATATTTTTTTAATTATTAATTCGGGCTTAATTGATTCGTTTAATTAATTTGGATTTGGGTTTGCTCGGGTTATACTGTAATACGTATTAATAATTTTTATGTTTATTATTTTATATTTTTTTCAAAATAAATATTTTTTCGGCTTGTCGTAACGTTAAACGGCAAAGATATTTTTTCATTTGCATTACGCATACTCTGTAGCTAAAATAAGACATTATTACTCGGCTTCACCGCTACGAGTATCTCCACACGTTTGAAATAGCGATTTGTCTTTCGATGGACTGTTATATCCTGTGTCTCTTTTGTAGCGGTTCGTCAAGATTCCTAAATATGGATATCGGGGCAGATCGGTAATGAATCTAATTGTCGTTAAGACTCTTCACCGTAGAGCTAGAGTAATAAAATTAATTCAGAGTGACCAGTTTAGCTTGTTGGCGAGATCCCGTATCGAAGTGACGTGTATATCGAAAAATCTGGTATGGAGAGAGAGAGAGAGAAGCCATTTTTCGAACAGCCATAATGGCATCGTTGATCGAGGGCGGTTCTCTCTCAGGTAGTCGCCTCTCGAACGACAAACGTTGCGTATGCCCACTACTTTAGAAATGGACCTGCTCGTCCGCTCCACCGCTCAGGGCATCGCGATAGGTCCAACTTCGAAGAGCCGACAAGCCGGTGATCCTCGATCTCCCATACGCCCCTCTGACTTTTAGCGAATGACACACGTGCGGTGTGTTTCGACAGAGTCGCGTCCTGCCGGTGGCAGGTATCCCCAATTGCCCCGCTATCGTATGCAAATTGCGATGACCGCGAAGCCATTAGACACTTCGGTTATTGCGGCAAAGTCTCTTTCTTTGCCATCGTGAGTGGCGGTATTGTCCGGGTGGAGATGGAGGACACTTTTTCGAAAGATCCTGTTCCCTCGTTTGGGTCTTTTTCGGCCCTACGACGGTAGCTCTCGTTCCATCATTCTCAGTACTCGGTTATGGCGATCGGTACGTCTGAATCGCAGCTTGGACCAGTAGCATCCTCCATGTTTTCAAAATGAAACGAAGATGCAGGGGTATCTCGAAGGAATCTCGCCGTCGTGTATTTCCGAACACGGTTGCTTTTTGAGAAGCCTCCGAGAATGAGTCACGTTGGAAAGGTGACAAGATCGTCGACTGCCATTTTTCGAAAACAATTTTTAATCATTTGCAAACGGAACGGTGACAATTTCGACTCGCGAAGTTGCAGATGATTGATAAAGCCGGCTCGTAATAATTATCTCGTGCGAACGAGCCCATACGGGGTGTCGTT
The DNA here is from genome assembly GCA_030523105.1 of Ophioninae sp. A BG-2022a. NCBI lineage: Eukaryota > Metazoa > Arthropoda > Insecta > Hymenoptera > Ichneumonidae > Ophioninae sp. A BG-2022a. Next base: position 14,587 of record JAPYZI010000767.1, read on the forward strand.
TACGCGCCAGCTAATGACCAGAGATCGTTACCGTCTACCTCTTTCACCCTTCCTTCAATTCCTTTTTTTTCCTAGCAGCTCGCTGGCAACGAGCTGATTATGGTCAGTCCAAGCAGGTAGAAGGCACCCTTTGTGAGCTTTTCGTGATTATATTTCTCTCGGATAGTCGCGCGTTAACACCGCATGCACAGGATGTGACGAAGAGACAAAGGAGGGGAAAAGGTTGGGTTCAAAGAGGCGGAGAGGGAGAAAGATAGGGCGAGAAAGACAGAGAAATTGGGAGACTCTGCGCGTACCTACTTAACGCTGGAACAGTGAGAAGGCTCGGTGCGTGCGATCGTCGCGAGAGGGAGCTTGCCCGAGCCCATTAACGACAACGCGACGGTACGATAACCCCGCGGGGGCCACTGACAAGTGCAACGCGCCGATACGCTCTGCCTTTTAGATTGGGGTGATAAGCCAGCTGAGCTTTGCCGGTGCGCACGCTCGTCTGCACTGAATGCTTGATTGCGTTTGCGCGTGACGACACGTTTGGATCTGTCATAGTTATCCATACTCAAAACACTTCGTCATCGCCTACGGGTGCGACCACCCCTCGGTCGCATTGAACGTCATCGTCGTTTCGCTCTTCGAGATCTGGCGCAAAAAGTTGAATACGTACGGAGATAGAGAGGGTGCGCGCTGTTATCCCGAAGGACGCTGCGTTGATTAATTCGCTCGTTGATGATGAGAAGTGTTTTCAAATTGGAGAAAGATGGTCGACGACTGAGTAGCTTGCGAAGCGGATAAGCTCGAACTGCGCTGGCTTACCATAGCTTATTTGACGTTGGACGTATCTCTCGTTGTCCTCCGGAAATGATACTAACTTTAGGATTTGTCGCGAGTGCTCTTTTTGATCGCAGGAAAATTCGGAGAAATCGAAAATCCCTGAAAACCGCGCGATTTCCTCGAGCAAACGTTGACGCGAAAGCTAAAAAAAATAATAGACATCCGCGACCATTTTTTTAATACTGAAATACATGGCCGTTTTATTTTTCTCAAAATTATAGCTGACACGCGAGATTATTTTCGGGTTCGCAGTGAGATTTAAAAATAAACGGAAAATACGATAGCGCGAAGAGAAAAGTACTGGGTAATCCCAAGCTGTCACCCATTCAATTATCGGTCACACCATAGCAGCTGCATTATTGATAAAAAAATGTTCGTGGTTTCAAAAATGTAATGTCTCCATACGCGATTGCATCGATGATTTATTTGAGAAAACGGAATTCATCGGACACCAGGGAAATCGGTTATCAATGATTTTCCTGAGTCGGTACTGTCAGAAATCCAACGAGCGATGGAAGAATGTCCTGAGAAAATTCGGAGACTCTCAAACCTACGCCGGATGTGACGTATCCACGACGTCGTTTGGAACCTTTGCACGAATGACCAGAGAACAACGAGAGTACGAAACGAAGCGAAGAATGAAGGCATCGCAGAGAACAACGACGTCCCATTATTTCTACGTTCTAACGAATCAGTGCCACTCGTAAACAGAAAAGCGGCAACTGCGCGGTAAGCGAGACGGAGACGTTGCCACCAAAAATACGTGTCGTCGCGAAATGGCCGTTTACCAACTACATAAGCGTTACAATTTTTCAGCCACTGCATCCAAGTGCATATTTCAGGCATAGAAACCAAAGTGTACATGTGTTGCTGTCCCGTCGCCTGATTCGCGAAGCTCCGATAAAACTTGAGATATATGTAGCGCGTATGCGTGTAGCCGGCATTCGCGATGATGTCGCCTGTTCCGCGTAGGCATTTGAGTTTCGAGGAGCACTCTGGCTCACCGTTGACGAAAAGTATAGACCCATTTTCCGTGCGTTTTCAACCGGAAGTGGTCATCAAAGAAACTGCTCTCCAAGACTTTTCTTTTCTCCATTTTTAAGCGCTTCTTCATCCACCTCTTCGTCCAATTATGGGAATCGCAGACGAATTGCAATCTCAACTTCTTTAAGATCGAAATTTCGTAGCGTGTACTTTTAGCCATTGGTGTATGGGTAGTTATCGACTACCGGTGACCAATAGGGCATAACCTTCGTCATTTCGTGCGTCGAACGATGGGATTTGCGCCGTTATCTTTGACAAGCCGTTGATACACGTACATACGGGCTGCGAGATACTCCACAGTTTCTACACGTCACATTCCTCTTTCATTCTCGTACGAACATCCTCGCTCTCCGGTTTGCGTCTCCGTGCTTCGTCGAGCGGATTTCATCAAGCGGGTTCATCGGGGCCAAGAAGTCTCGGGGAATGCGCGTCCTCGGTATCAAGCGCGGAGCAGTAGTCGCCAAAGCCAAAAGCACACATCCGAGAATACGACTCGGACCGAAAGATTGCTCGCGGGGACGCAACTTCTCGTCCTCGAGGGGAGAGTACGAAGACCGCGAGCGGACGATACTCGCACAAAAAACACGTCCTCTATCTCTTGGGTCTTTCTTCCATCCGGCTCTCTCGGATCTACCATTTTTCGTCACCGGGTCCGTTTCGCGCGCGAGGGAGCGAGAGAGATCCCTACCGCACCCTCGTCCCTTTTGTAGCCCTCCTCGCGCTCCGCAGCTCGTTGGATCCCTCGGTTGGATCTACTCTTTCGTCTTCCTCCGAAAAGAGATAGTCGCGGCTCGCGTTCGTTCCATCCTCCGCTTTCCTCTTCCGCACGCTCCACCTTCTCCAGTTGCAAAAGGGAATCTCCCTTTTTCCATTGCGCGCTTGTACATCGTCGCACCGCAGGATCCTGCTCGGGGCCATCCTTCTTTCTTCTCTTCGTCCTTTTCTTTTCGTTGGACTCTTCGTCCGCTCGGATCGTTCTTTTTCTCTTCCTTTCTTCCACTCCCTCGTTTCTCTTCGTGCTCGACACACACGGAGAGAGAGAAAGGTAAAGAGCGAGAAAGAGAGACAGGGAGAGAAGCGGACGTCCCCGTGCAAAGCGTACAAAGTTCTTTCCTCGCGGCGAAGCCTCCCAACGTCTACTCCGTTCCTCCCCGTCTCTTTCTCTCTTTCTCCGGTTACCTCGGTCGCTCCTCCGCCTCGTTTCTTCTTTTCCTCGCGGACGCGAGAGAGGTCCTCGCGCGGACCATGGTCCGCCGGAAGGTATACGCGAACGACGCTCTCCTCGCTGATTAATATCCAGATCCACTCCGAGAGATAGTTCTTGTTTGGATGAAGCAATTCCAGCCGGTTTTTCTGACGATATCTCGCACCAGCGCGATCTCCCGGGGTTAGGAGCCTTCCTTATTCGCTCTTGACTTTAAACTTCCACGGAGTAAGGTCGAGGGAGTGGGATTACGCGTGCACGCGTGTATGGACACATCTACAAAGCGAATTTGAAAATGTACCGGGAATTCTTTCCTCCGATCAGTTTGCTGTTCGTTATTTAACGTAGAGGAAAAATATTCTTATGTTCCGGTGATTCGTGGACCCTGTCGACCCCGTGGAACGTATCACGGGTCCTACGGCTTTTACGAAAATCTCGCTCGTATAATTGCGAGATAGCTGAAACTTCCGAACCGGCATTCTCAAGGATCGATCGTTCTAACCGTGAAACAAGATCATCGAGCTCTACGTCTATGAATTCTGCAGAGCCTGATTTTCGGTTTTTTCTACGAAAACACGACGATCCATGAGAAAACCGGGTTAAAATAGTTGTAGAATAAATAGCGATAACGTTGAAGCTTCCATCGATGAAACGCAACGCGATATATTCGTTTTCGCTGAAATTGTACCCGGGCGAATTTGATCGTCACGTTTATTCAGATTCATACTCAAAGATTTGCAAATATGCGGAATATAATTTCGAATCATCGCGAGAGCGATAAACATTTTTTAAAAATCCTTGCGTCGCAACAACGCAAACTTTATCTCCATCGATTTTTATACGCGTCCTTAAAACGGGTCTGCACACGAGTAAATAGGAGTCAGCCGTGCTATTCCCTTTTCGTTCTCATGGCTGAGCCCTTTTCCATCGTCGGCCCACTCCTCCGGCCGAGCATGGGAGTTCGATATACAAAGGAAGGAGAGAAAAAGGAAGGTACACGTGGTAGCCAACAGCGGGAGTTCGAACACGCCTATGCGTACTACCGTCGTTCCGAGTGTACGTACACGCGGAAGCGCGCTCTCGCGTGTTGAGTTGGGAAAATGATCCAAGGATAACTCACTGTATATACGCGATAGCGTTCGCGACGCGGAGTTTATGCTACTGGTGATTTAGTTTAGCCAGCGATGCACACGTACGTGCGCCTAACCGTGTGTGCGCGCGCACTCGTGCCTTCGCGCTGTAATATCGGTTCTCCCAATCGATATACACTCGATCATTGATGAATCTTTGCCGGTAGATTTATCGAGCATGATTTACCGTCTCTTTTGCACACTCGACGCTCATAAGCCGCCCCCCCCCCCCCCCCGCCCTTGCCTCCGCTCCCTCGCTCGCGTCCACGCGCGCTGCATTCTCGCCTTGATTATGATTCGCGTATGCGTGTAGCGGGCTGCTTCGCAACGCAAACCGGATATTTAATCGAAGATCTAATCTACTCTCGCGAGAGTACGTACGATTTATCTCGCGAGTATTGCATTATGCATGAGCTTATCGAGTACGAGAAAAGACATTTTCTTTCGGGGTTCCTCCGTTTTTGTATTTTTAATTCTTTTTTTCCATTCGTCGTTCACATTTTTTTCGATGCAGGAAGTTGCGTCAACCAAATTGAAAAATGGTCGTCGAACTTGGAAGTTCGACGGAGCACGGGCGATCAATTTATTCCTCTTTCGTTCGTCTTATGCGCGATTCGCGTTTTTATTTCTATCCGCGAAAGATATTTTGTGGAACTACACGCGCGCGTGTGTGATTGTGTATTTATATATGAATATATACTTGAACGCGATGAATTCTTCTTGTGGACGGATAAACTTGCGACCGTTGCGATCACTGGAGCTTCGTGTTCGCGGGACCGATTAAATGTGTCTCCCTAAGGCTCATGCGAGACTCGATATTCTCGCGGTGACATTGCGGCCTAAGCTCGCGTGCCAAATATAAATGCGCGACTCTGTACGCGCTACGTATCGCTTCTGGGACATGTATACTCGGGGATGGATACTTGTTCGTTGCGCGTCTGTGTACGTTAATTTACGTGTTTCGGAAAAGTTGCCGGGCTGGCTATATATATATATATACGTGAGGTATGACGATTCTAGATTCTTCTACATCAGACTTTGAGGACGGTCTCTTTAGGATCGTGACCTCTGTACCGAATATTATGTAAGTTCCAATAGAATTACGTTGGCATTTATTTAGAATTTTCGTTAGGATTACTTTTAAATAAATATATGAGTATAGAAATTATTTACAAAAAAGATATCGTTCCCAAAACACTGAAGATTATTTTACGGGCTATTTATCGACTAATTTAATATTTTGAAATAAAATATTGTCCAATCTTTCTTAACTTCTGAATTTAAACTCCTGAAATAATAATCATAGTACCGTATTCGCCCTACGATTAATATTATGGAAGTTTTGACACGTTCGCAATTAGATTTAGATAAATGTATACGTATTTATATGGAAGTCATTTTAAAGACAATCCTGTCCTAAAAATAACGACGCACCTTTTCTCGATTCCTTCCTGCGGTCCGTGTGCGCGCGTGTGTGCGCGTGCGTATACACATGTATATAAATTTATATACCGCAGGAAGGAATCGCGTGTCAACAGAGAGAAACAAAAGAACTCCCCGTACATTTCGATTTATAACAGCCTCGACGGCGCAAACTTCTCAAGAGGGGTGGTTAAAAATAACTTGCAACAACGTTCAAAAGTAGCGTTTCAAGGGTTATCTATATATATAAAAATATGTATATGTACATATGTACACGCTGGTGCGCGCGTGTGTCGTTTGGAGCAAAAGTACGATCGTACGTTCCCTCTTTGCTGCGGATAGTTCGAGCGAATCAAAACTGTACGATAACTCGGTTAGATTAGCACAGTGCCGAGCGATAAGGAAACTCGTAGTCGTAAATGAAAATTCTTGGAGCTTTGTTGCGCAGAAATTATTCGACGAAAGCTGCAGGAATTTCTACGGAATCGGAGTCGATGAAGGGAAACTAAAAAATATCGCGGAAAACGCGAACTGCCGTTCCTCGTGGTCGCAATAGCAAAGCCTTCGAAAGAATTTGCAAAAAACGTATTCTCTTCCCGAGTAATCGTAATTTTCATTTTACGAGCAAACAAATAATGCTGACTGTTTTTTTCTTTCCGACTCAATGAGCGTTCTCTCGATCGATTCTCCCCATTCTTCGGCAGATGCAAAATACAATGACCAATCGTTCAAGAAATTCTCACGAAAAATGCACAACTAAAAAAAAAAAACATTGCCGCACAATAATTCAACTAATTCAGTAATTATTCGCGTTCCAACAAAACTTTTTAACATCCAAGCGTCAATGATACAATTTCCAAGAAAAGAAGGACTAAAAACTCCAACCTTTCGAGCAACTATTTCCCACAAAAAATAATAAACGCAATCGTAATTAATTCCAGAATTGAATCAATCATAAAACGAGAACTGTCTTCGCTAAAATCATTATTGCATCTTCCGCCCGCTCTTCGCGTCGCGATACGACGTTAAATGACTTCGAATTTCAAAAATTCAATAAATTTAACGTTTCATTCGTTCCGATCCATATATTCCAGAAATAACATTATTCTTCGGATGTATCGAACACCGCGGGAAAAAAGAAAAGTTGAATTTCTCGCACGATTACCTCCACCTCCCTCGATCCCTAGAATTCCGAGTGCAACGCGAGGTCTCGTACGAACGGCCGTTATCAGCTGATCGGGGAAAGCGCGTCTACCGTTATCGGAGATACGAAAAATACCTGAAGAACAGCGTCAGCCGAGGGCCCTTGCGCGCCCGTGTGCATCGTTCAGCCCACAGCCCTTAAAACTGCGTTGAGCGTGGACGGAAAGTCCGAGGACTCCGAGCGAGCGAGCGCGAGGGATCGCACGGTCGCCGTACTGACTCGCGTCGTTGCGATCCAAGATGGCCGCTTGCCTTGGGCGTGGCCCACATCCCGGAGTATCACGTATCGCCGGGGTTCAATTATCCTCCGTTTCTCATCAGTTACCGAGACGCGAGATCGAGGAATAAACACACCACGCGCACGATCCGTCACTCGCGAGGAACAGTTCGAGAATTTTTCATTCTCCTTCGTTTCTTTTTTTTTTCTTCGTTTTCTTTCCTTTCGTACGTGCAATTCGCGGCTTTCGGAGCGACAACGACGACGTCGACGGTATAGGCGACGCTCCGTGTGGGCAACGCGCGAGCGGCCATCTTGGCACACATTTTCCCCTCCACTGGGAGAGACGTCGGTCGTCTCCGTCTTGCGCGCTTTAGCCTCGATACGCGGTCCATCGACAGCCTCCGTTCCTCTCGAGCGTCGTACGTCGCTCCTCGTCTTTGGACTTCCGCCATTCCTGAACGACGTACCGCGAGATTCTCTCTCTCTCTCTCTCTCTCCTTCTCTCCCTCGCTCACTCCCCTGACAAACTCGAAATATCCAATAAAGTAGCTATAATTCACGATTTATCATTTATTTTCTCGTCAAGTGGAACGGGCATGGATTATCGATGCTGCCGGATTTATATTGATATATTTACATGTTCAATTGTGTCAAATATATTTGATTGTACGTAATACATTCAATTTATATATATTTGGAGATTCATTCTCGTATACGTTATCTTTACCGCGGCGATGCGTGTGTGGGCGATCATTGTAATTAACTGTAATTTCGTTTATACACATATATATATAACGTATAACGGCAGACGATAGAAAAAACATGGAAAAGGAAATAGTAAGGCTGTTTACTAATTAGAAGTTACAATATTAAAATTGAGAATAATGGGATATACGTGAGAGATCGTATTTTTAAAGTCCAGCTGATCGTATACGTAAATAAAGTTTCCCTTCGTTGCAACGAGCGATGCGAAATTCAATGTTATAGAAATATCGTAGTAACGTATTAGGTTATACATCAAAATGAATAATAGTATATCTAATAATTATTCGTAATAAATGATAAATAAAATTATGCGTGATAATAATAATAGTAATAATATATCCGATAGCGTTACATTTTAGGCTTGAATTTTACGTACGATCGCCGGAATTTCTGCAACGTCCCTTGTCCAACACATTCCTGATTATAACGTTATTGAATGAAACGATTAACAATTTTTTCCTTCCTTTCTCGGACGCGTTTCTTCCTTCGTCTTAGCTTTGAATTTCTGATTTTTTTCGTCTCTCGATATATATGGGTGGAGGATAAAAATACATTAAATAAATGACGTTAGCATTAATATTTGTAATAAATAATTAAACGCGTACGCACGTCCACTGACGTATATATCCAAGCGCGAAGACACGACGAACAAGAAAGAATGTCCCGTTGTACCGAATAGTATCTATTGATTTTTCACCCCACTGACGACTTTCGTCTCCCCGAAACTTGTTTCCCTCATAAAAGAGGCTTTCTTGACCCCGTGATTTTTCGTCTACGAATCGCTTATCCCTTTCGCCAACCGAACAACCGTAACTCCCGTTTAACAATTATTCAAAAGAACTCGTCGAATATGGAATTTCTGAGATATCGTTTTATACGTACGAAACTCTGCCCTTTCGAACTGGGATCGATCGATCGCAGTCCCTATCCTCGAAATTCACAATCCTCGTATACGGTCGCGACAGTTTCGAAATTCGAAACTTACGAATAAGTTGCGTCGTCCGGCATTCTCGTGCGCAACTTTTGACCATCTATCGTTTATTCCCCCCCCCTCTCTCTCTTTCTTTATCCCTCTTTTGGTAAACCTTCCATCGAATTCTTTCTTTTTCTCCGCGTCGAGTTTTGGAAAGAAGAAGAAAGCGGAAAAGAGAGAAACGTGGAATAACGCGGAGAGAGAAAGAGAGAGAGAGAGAGAGAGAGAGAGCGAGAGTTGGGCCGCGGTCTCGCGGTTAAAAATATCTCTCGTGGTTAGAGAGGAGATTCCGCGAGGGAGTGTAAGAAAAGCTTAGGCATCGCCGTGTAGCCCCGAGATGGAAGATGAGCCTGCACTCGAGTGTTAGCGCGTGCGTGAATTCATGCGCGGAGAGATCGGCACGAGTGTGCGTGATACGGGAAATAACACACGATCTTGAATCTTCGTAGCGGGGGATTGTGCGATACGGCCATCTTGCGTCGAGCGTGAGTTTTGCTCCTTTCTGGAACGATGATGGTCGCACGCGCGAACATCGTCCGTCGGCGTCAAAACTGCTCGTCATAGGTATCCCTCGACCCACGTGTTTGTATCAAATATTTAATAATAAGAATTGAATATATTTTCAGCTTTTGAATCGTTGGAAATTAATAAATTGTATGGTTTTTATAACAGTATATATGTTTCTGTTGAAACCACTTGATTTATTTAAAAAAAGGAATTTTATTTCGTATATATATATTTTTTTTCTAATCACGGAACAAAAAGAACCGCCCACAGGAGATATCTTCTTGCCACTATTTATCTAGCGGAAGTTAAAAACCTGAAAAAACATCTCAATTCCAATTGTTTTTTTTTCCTGTCAAAAGTATACTGTCCTGTTCTTCAAATTGAAATTTATCTTGAAATTGATCAATAATTTTCGCACACTGGACTTGATTTATATTTGGCGAATGAACGCAAAATATCGACGGGGCTAGATACGAGCAACGTACTGAAACACAACCGATCAATGAAAAGTCCTTAATTGCATCGTGTCAACGGGTAATTGCAAAAGCCCTCGCAATTTCTATGCAAATGATGAATTCCTCTATGTTCACTGTGAATTCATTAGGTCCAAAAAAAAAAGATAATTGAAGCATCGCTTGTTCGCTCGTTTTATCCTCGTTATTTCAACTTAATTGCATTTAGATTATATCGCAATTATCCACGAGGAAACGTTCGTACGTGTGGTGCGAAAACGTCTGCGAAAAATTAACACGGGGGTGCCCCTATATATTGCGCATAATTTGAGGACGACGGAAGTTATTTCGAGCCACTCAAAATTTTATTTCTCTACGTTCGTAGTCAAAGAATAGCGAAGCTCTATCGTGCAAAATCGATACTCCGAATACTAGACAACGAGGACTAAAGTAATCCTCTCGGTAATAAAAATAAAAAAAAAAATCAATTCTCGTGTAAAAAAACAGTTCGTGTAAAATTGGGAATAAGAATTCATTTATCGAACAATCTAAAAACGCCAAATTGCAGTTTAGTCGTTTGGCTATCAATGTCGAATATTCCAATTTGAGAATTCTATTAAATTTGTTCTCCATCACCCTATTTTTTTTCTCAAAGATTGAAGCTTCAAAGAACCACTGAAACTTTGTTAATTTTTCTTTCGTTATTCCGCGAATAAAGAAGAAGAATGCGTAAAATATAACGCGTAAATAAAGAAGAAAAATCGAAAAGAGTTTCCACACCGCGTTCCACCGTTGCAAACTTCGACAGGGACGAACGTAACTGCGAGAGAAGAAAGCGTAATTATTTTCCGCGGATTACGAGGAGTTTGCCGTCGACACCATCGTCGCAAAAAAGGAGTCACGAAGCGCAAACGATTGTAAACTAGAGCGGAAATTGCTGTCGACGCGAGTAGTTATCGCGAGGAGTCGTCTCGCTTGGAACGATAAGGTGAAAAAGTGGCGACAAAAAACACGAGCTCGTGTGTTATATAGCCGCGTGTATCGATACTGACGGTTTACCGCGAGCTTGTCAAACTAACGTAACGAGTGACTGCACTGCAAAAAAACAAAAAGTGAAGTTAAGTCGGATAAGGGCCCGTGGCCGACGGGATGCAAAAAAAGTTAAGTGCTTTCCGCCCGGATCCACTTATAGCGAACCGTTGGGTGCGTAAGCTCGGCGGCGTTATCTCTCAAGCAAAACAGCGTGCGAACCGTGGTAAAAAAAGCGAGGGCATAAAAAATAAACTTTTAAAAAAGTCGAGAGGTGCAACGATTAATCCCGCGGTGAAGTCAGGCCTAGCCCTGATGACCCCGTTGTAAAATCAATGACCCTCGCTCCTACCAACTTCGAGCTGCCCGACGAGAACCAAAAACTCCTCGAATTGTTAAGTATTACTGGATCGACGTTTGAAAAACCGTCAAAATTTTTGTAAATTCGAGGAACGATAGTCCCTGACGGAACAATAATACATGAATTATATTTGATTTTTTCACTGAATAATTGAGTACTCGTAAGTATTATAGGATCATGATTTAGCATCAAGCGATTGATTATACATCTGTACAGACGTAATCTGGACTCGTATTCCACGATCCCCCATTTTTTATTGCGATCACTGATCGATGGCGCTCGAGGCGAGACCAAAATGGACCGGTGTTGAGTTCATCAACGGTTCAAACATTTGCAACACGAATTCCTCATGAATTTCTTTGCGTTCATTAACACGCGTAACGTTTTTGCATATTTGGGTCCTGGTTCCCAAACGAGGAATCCGAAATACGTGCTCCATTGTTATAACCCAAACAAATCCGAAAATCTGGGTAATTCGGAATGGAGCTGTGTTTCGATGCACTCGGAACGATGAGCACTCGATCATTGGACGTCGCTGGGGCAAAGGGTCGAAAAACTCATAGTTCGAATAAACTACAATTAGATGGGACATCGAGAGAACGGTGGCGGGGCGGGGGGAGATAGAGCTAATATTGTAACTGTGTATTCGAACGATAAGCGTGGCATTGGTTATGCGATCACGCTAGAGAAACGACAAGATACGCTGTACCGCGCGGCATTGCAATAACATTAATTTGTTTCGTAGTGTACCGAGTCGGAGAGAGAGAGAGAGAGAGAGAGCGACAGAAAGTCCGGCCGTACACGCGACGCAGTAAATTGAAATCGCGCACAGATGTATCGGTTACGGCAGGGCACACACAACTAATTCGATACGCATTTCAAATAATTAATTGACGATACCCGTTAAATAGTGTGTCCTAACGATCGCTGTACACGTAATCTACATGGATTGCACGTGGCTCTCGCGCGCGGGTACACTCTTATTAATCGTCGCGAAAATGAAATCCGCGAGCCACTCCATAATTATTTCCCTCGAGTGAATCACACACGGTTTAACTATTGCAAGGTGATACGTGAGTTTTTTTATGCGTTTTGTTCGGGACTTTTACCTCCGAAAACAATATCATTTTTTATCGTTTTTTATATCCTTGGAAACAAAAAATATCGCGCATTTTCGTGTATTGCAATTTTTGGGTGAGAATTGAGAATTTAGAAAAAAAAAGATTTCAGTTATTTATTAGCTTTGCGTATGTTTAAAACAATTTGTGCAATTTGAACAAATAATTTTAATAGCATTTCAGCAAGGCAAAGTTCGACTCAAAATGTGCTTCTTGCACTTTTAAAAAATAACCGAATAAGAATTCGAAAAAATATATAAATGCAAGAAGGATACAAAATTAATTAGAAAAATAATATATAAATTATAAAACGAATAACAGGAAACTCAAAAAAGAATCAAAAAACGACTAAAAACATTTGAAACAAAAAAGTGATGAATATTTTACCCTGATGTTCCATCAGTGCACGACAAAGTGTTTTTAATACCTCTGCTCGACTCATTCGGAATTATAAATCGTGAAGTTCGAGTAAACTGCGTGTTTATAATGGTCCAGGCGCGAGAAATACGACAAACGAAGCAATATCCTCCCTCGTAAACGCAAGGGTCTAATATATATAGATATAGAACGAGAGCCCGGCCATTTTCGTTTTTCGTTCACGAGAGCGTTTCTCCATTAACCCGTGGACGCGGTCCTTTCAGACTTACTGCATATTGATCCCATCGATCTGGTTTTACCCCCTCGCGGTTCTCGGCGGTTTCTCTCGCTATCTTCCTCCGCTCGTCTTCCCTTTTCTCCCGGGTTCCATCGCTCGCGGAGAGTCTCCGCCACGTTCCCCCCTATCGTTCGATTCACGAGGCCGAGGAATCCTCGGACGAAGGAGAACGAGGAGAAACGCTCGAGAAAGAAGAGCGCGCGTAGTATCGCCCGAGAAATAAACGAGAGAGCGTTCAACCCCCTCGAAGCGAACGCGCGGCGCGATGTGCTCCGCGCCCACGCGAACGCAACGAGCGCGCGCAACAAGGGAGCGAGGAAGACGGTGATAGACTCGTGAGATGGAACTCCACCGAGAGGTTCTACATGTACGGATTATCGTTTCGCGCTTCAAACGTATTTTATCTCGCGCCTATCAAACGCATCAAACATTGCGCAAGTATCTGCCCCTACGCGTGGGCCAAACGTCCCCTCTCCCGTTTCACTTTTCCGTCGAGTGTACGCGTGAGAAACGAAAGTGACAAGTTAAAAATAAAATATAAATTGTCGTTGGAAAACCCGATATTATTTAGAAGTTCGGAACCCCTTGCTTCGAGAGTCTTCGCTACGGGTATCGCGTTTCAATATCGCTTCGAGAACCCTTCCGAAACTTTGCTGTCCTTTCACTTTTATTCGACACTTGGCACTGCACCGTTTTCTCAGAGAGCCGACCTCAGTAGTGCGCACGGTCGATCTTCGCGACTGTTGTCGCCGGTCATCGGGGCACGAGGAAACCGCGAAGAACCAGCAAGATTGCTTTTCGACGGTTGGTACGGGATCACCCATCCGATTATTGGCCCAGCTTCAACGGGTGATTGCCAAAGGCCTCTTCTGACGAAGACGCGACTCCCATGCTGCATCCGTACGTCTTCGTTCAACGGCCATCTTGCTCGTTCCATTATCCCGCGTCTTCGTCCGACTCTCCAAATTCTCGGTTTGTTTTTGGTGGCAATGCTCATCGAGCGTGTCACGTTGCGAATTTCGTAAATATTTCCGATCTCTCCGGGCGCGATCTATAAATATGCACGGTTACGCGCGTACGCGCTTCGTTCCCTCTCTTCGTCTCTTTTCGCCGAGACTCGCGACTCACGTGCCACACAGCGGTCCAATAAAAAGTCGCCTTTGTTTGATAGCCCGACTAAATCGAGCCGCCAACCCCCTAATGCCTCATTACTGTCGGTCTTTACTGCCGACTCGTATCATTTCACTTAGGTATATTGATACGGCCAACGAGTTCCCGACCTCGTCCAACGCTCAAACGGCATACTTTCTTCGAACGCGACGACGACGCAGCGCGAGTCCCCGCGACCACGAATGGCCGTTTCACCGTCTACGTTTGCGGATATATTTGTATAGATATACGCTCGTTCAACGCGTATACGAGATTCCGGCCTACCGGATTTTTCGCTTCCGAGATGTTTCGGCTCTCTCGCGCTGCTGGAACGGACGGCACTCTCGTTCTCTCGAGCTTCCGGTTTACTCTCGGAATACGCGTATCGATGTAATCGTTATTTACGCCCTCTCGTGGAACGGCCAACCGCGCCCGATAAACTTTCGCGATCGCGTCAACGACCGCTCGTTAAACGCGATCCTTCCGGTACTGCGTTCAGTCGTCGGCCGTACAACGACACAATTTGAACCGCTCTTTCTACCATTTTTGACCCAACTCCGGCGCGGTTTCCTTACTTATCGACATTTTGGAGCGACGCCTGCGCTTTCTCGGGGTGGGACATTGACATTTGCCAATGCCGACCGTTCGTGCCGATTTTTCTAAACGCAGATCGGAGAACTTTGGATCGATCAGAGGACTCTTTTTGACAGGGCCCGATCGGGGCTAGTTCGCTTACCCGACGTGTAAGCGAACCATCGTTTTTGAGAAAACGATCGGTTCGGCTTATGCCGAATCCTTTAAACGCAGGTCGGGTGGGTCTGCGCCGATTCTTTAAATGCCGATCGGTGAGGTTTGTACCGATTTTTTAAACGCAAGCCGATAGATTTTGTATCAGTGTTTTTAATGCAAATCGGTTCAGTTTGCAAATCAGGCAATCGGTTTGTACCGATTTCGTAAATGATAGATCGGTTGAATATATACCAATTTTTCCAATCCGGATCGTCCAGCACGATACCAATATTTTATATGCAAATTGATATTTTTTCTGCCGACCGGATGATACTTTTGGAGAACCCGATCGGCTGCTCGAGCAGCTTTCAGGAGCCTGATTTCAAAGATAACTCGATATAGTGATTCTTGCGCTTTAGCGTGCTCACCTTTTCGCTGATTTTGGCGACGGGACGAAAGACTTTACGGAGTGCTTACTGATCTGGCTGGTCGAACGGTCCGAGGCGAACTAAAGTCTCCGAACGCGATTTAACCCTATGCTAGCGAAGGCCCGCTCGCAACTCTCCTCTTACAACGCAACCCGACCATCGTCCTTCGGGCCCCCGAGCGTTCGAGCGGCGTTCAGAAGAGAGGCAAAAAAAAAGAAACGCTGGTAAAAAAAAAACGAGATGTTCGAACGAGGGGGCCCTAAACTGGCTATTCGTGGCCTAGCGCGAGGTCACGCCGTTAGTGCCGAAGAGTTCGTGCGTATGCGCGCGAGTTCTAGCCCGCGGCAGAAGAGCCCTCGTCCCGAGGTCTCTCGGAGGTCCCTTCCGTTGTTCGGCGGATGGTGGCAGGGGAAGGACCCCGATGAGGCTTTTTCCGGTACGTAAAAAGCCTCCGTGAGTATCGTCGCAGGTTGCCCTAACCCTCTGTCCCAGTTATATGACCCTTTACAAGCCTTCGGCCCGAAAAAAAGTACACCCGCAATAAAAATGAAAGAAAAAAAATGTATACGGCCCATCGAGACCTCAGGGTCACCCCGTTTGAGGCACTTTTTTTTCGTCTCCGTTCGGGTACGACCCCGCGCGCACGCTCTTTTAACAACCCTTGAGATCTCACGGAACCCGCAGAGTCAAAAAGCCGCACTGTTGCAGGAAACGCCAGTGACCGCGACGGGCCATTGTTTGCCTCGATTTTTTAAGGGACAGCCTTGAGATCTCCTCGTGACTACGATCCTCCACGATGCCCCAGCTGATTCCCTTCGAAACACGCTAAATTACATGCTCGGGTAACCTTCGAGATAGGAACTCTGAATCCGACTGTCGACTCGCGAAAAAAAATACGTTCGTGGAATATGAAGAGTGGAAAGGATCGGTCTTTTATTCTTGCATTTGCAATCTGGAAGTGTTTTTTATATTTAAGCGCCAACTGTTTGATATCAATGATATAACAAATTTTAATGAAAATTGTAAAATTCTTTCGATTCTCCATAAACCATACCCACAGGAATATAGGTCTTCGCTGACTGATGCGTCATTTTGTAGACGGTCGTCGCTCCGAGTATTGGCTTCTTAATTCGAAGAACTTCTGGTCTCGAACCGTGATTACCCATGCACCGTGTTCGTGAATTACTAAAATGTGACAAATTTCGCGATTTATTCTCTTTGGTTAATATTTTTTGACGCCCTAGATTTATCGAATTAAATAATTTAGTAGATAGTAAACAATTTTCAAACGTAAATAAACGTTTTTAAACGTTCATTGATGGAGTATTTTTTTATGAAAAAATGTTTCCGGGTATATTTGCTTGAATGTTTACTTGAAAAATACGAGTCCCCCATTTAAATGTCATCAGCTAGGAAAGTCATTTTTCGTACGGACAAATGCTTTTTTTTTGCAATAACTCAAAAATGTCTTACAGTCAATAAAAAAGGGACTCATTCGCGCGGGTTTCCAATTCTCAGGTAAAACGTTGGCCGAGTTGCAGTCGCAAGTGCCAAAATTCTTGGGAGGTACATTAACGCGTACATCGGGGTCGTAGCTGCGCGCAGCCCACGTCGTAAAACGACCGAAGTCCGAGCGAGGGGTCACCCCGTTAAACGCTTTTTTAAGCCAAATCCTTGGCCCTCGGGGTCGTAACAACCCTTGAGACCTTGCCGCGTCCACGCTATTTTCCATCGGACAAATAAAAAAGCCACACTGTTGCAGGAAATGCGAGGATACCCGTGACCATTATTCATTGGTGTCTCACCTTTTTTTAGCTGTTCTCTTCGTGGCCTTGGAATTCCTCGTCGCATTACGTATCCCATGAAAAAAAAACGAGGGACTATCTTGTCCGGTAAAAAAAATAAAAGCCAACACACCCGCGGGGCTCTCCGATTTTCGGGCAAGGGTGTATTGCCGGGTAACCCAAACGCGGCAATAGCCTAGCGCACCCCTTACGTAAAAGACCCTTCGGCGTCCTTGACGAGTCGCCGTTGCGACAAAATTGCACCGGGTACGAATCGTTTTTTTTTCTTCTTTTTTGTTCACAAGGAAAGGTAATGCCTGCGACAGGTAAAAAAAGTCTAAGCGGTAAAAAGACGACGTTTTTTAGGCTCAGTAAGTCCCGCGACAGCCTCGTGGCGAGCATCGCTCGCGCGTAGTGTTTCAGTTTAGATCGAGACAAAAATCTGCGCTCGGTCCTATCATTTTCGTTTTTTTAATCGTCAATCATTCGTATCCGGAGCCGCAAAATACATATGTAAGTTGAATACCTGATCGTCAGAGCCATAATTTCTTGTCACCCTTAATGTAGCGCAACCCTTAAAGGACAAAGAACTGAAAATCTGATGGAATCGAGTGTTAAATAACATTTTTTAATAATAAAAAATGATTCAAAGTGGTTTCCCCGAATGAGCTATTTCCAAAAGTCATCTCTATTCTTCTCGCCTTGGAAACGTACGTAAAAACCTTACAGCGATCGTATCACTCGTAAATCGATAAAATTTTGTTTTATTTCAAAGAATATTGTAACGGAGATTCGAGCCATAAACCGCGATCCTGACGTAACGCGCGGATTAAGACGTCGATGTTTTAAACATTAAAATTCATTATTCGTTCTTCAATGGTCACTGCGTGTCGAGGACCGTAAATCAGTTTGAAGCTTGGAACGATCGCGGTTGGCGGTGCTCCGCGAGTATTATATTCGCGAGGTCTCCCAGGTTAGTGAAGAAATAGAGAAATACTTCAGCAGCGAAGGTGCATTGGCCACGTAGTAGGCATAATACATTCGTAATTGATCACGATTGCGTTGCACTCCCTGTGACTGACAACCACCTGTGTAGGAACGCTGAACGACGAACTGTCAAGATTTGCAGTCCGATGTACACGGTATTTTTACCAAGGTACAATACATGCACATATATTTCGTTCGCCAAAAGACATCGCAGAATGTTTAACTTCCAATGGAGTAACGATACTTCGGAGACATTGTAACAAGGAACTTGACGTCAGAGACTTTAAAGTGGAAAGACCGTTTACAAGCTTGAAAATCATGGGTTTCTTATGTATTTTCCATAGGAAGAATACACATAGATATTTGGATCTTTAAGTTTGTTTTGCTTCATATTTTAATTGTTCGAAATCAATATGTACACTTTTTTAAAAAACAAATTGCCCATCGTCTACATTAATGTTCTGTGTTTTTAATTTCTTCACTTTAATCGTTGCAACGATGAAAGCTGCGCGTCGTCAAGTATAACCATTGCGTATTATTCCGTCGGCACGCGCCTTCACCGTATGATCTTTCGGTTGTTTTCTCCATTCTCCTCGCAATTCCATTGATCTACTGACGCACGGATTTTACCATTGCCAATTCCGCGTGAGAACGCCTCGAAGTAAAATATACCAGGTTGAACAGTTCATTTACTTCCAAGATGCAATTAATCGGCCTAAACAGCAAGGTGGTGATGTGAAACTGTGCGCGGCACGCGACAGCGTGAGCGAGCGAATGTATAAATAACACGCGCGATAAACTCACGAGTAATTGAATTGGCAAGATCGAAACTGCTTTGGTGTATCAATTAATTGTACGTGCGCTGCAATCGTTCGGTGGTTGACCCGTCCGGTGCGTACGCAACGTTTCCTGCATCCTGAGCCAACTTACAACGTTCCTCAATGCCGCAGCTTTCTCATTAACTTTCGGCCGGTATCAAGTAACGAGTATGTTCCGGCATACTCAAGCGATCAGCCCATAACCTCTGATAGCTTCGCATAATAGACTGTTTATTTGTGCCGTCGAATCTTTCGGATACCAAGCAAAGCCGGAAAAAACTTTGATCCCTGCCTCTGTGAATCATTCGCCATTGTAATTACGTGTCGGAGACCCGATTAATATCACTCGATGTTTCTTATACGAGCAACTCGGAACAAAGCTACGATTTAAGATATCAACGGATTCATTTCGATGGAACGGTTCAAAAAAGTGACGTTTCATCACCATCTTTGGGATTCCATTGATTTGAGAAGTGAAGAGGATCTATCGTCTACTATTAGAAACATCAATAGACTCGCATGGATCGAAACGCTTCCAAACATTTTTCAAACAAGAGGAGCATTTGTAGTCTGCCGTTTGAATTACGATATCAATATCTTCGAGTGGATCGAGGTCTGTTAAAAAATGGCTCTCGATCACCATCGTTAGGATCCGTTTGATTATCAGGGCGGAGAGCGTGCATTGTCCACCATTTGAGTTGGTGATAGTGCGAATTGCTAAGCTGTGCCCTTTTCCCCTAGGGCATTCCCATCGACAGTTATCGTACGTGACCAGGTAGGATAGCATTCCTCTCTCGATGTACACATTGCTGTACGATGTACGCGTTACTACACATTGTATACACACTATCTACAACGTGCACCTCGCTCTATCCAATCGCGCGAGAACCCCCGTGTACGCGGATCCCGGATTCCCGGTGTGGTCGATCGCCCGTACGAACACGAGGAGGCTTTTCGTTCGGTGGATTCACCTACGCCGCGAGAATTTGTCGCTGTCCGGGGTTTGCCTAGCTGGCCGCCGATCAGCACAATGTTCGACCTCTCACGCTGCTGCGAACCTGGATCGAACACTCTCTATCCGCTCGCTCTCTTTCTCTTTTCCTCTTTCCCTCTCTCTCTCTCTCTCTCTCTCGTTCACTTTTCATGTAACACATTCGCATCGAGCCAGTAACTAACCGGATTCCAGGACGGCAATGGCGACCGTAACACACACGGTCCAGCCAGGGTAGAATATGGGATATCTATGGGCTCATATCCACGAGCAAACTGTACACTAGCCAAATGGACGCGGCAATAACGGCCCGTTAACGCTAATTCGCGGAATTCTGATTGACGATGAGCGCAGAGGGATGCGATGTGGGGTGGCTTCTGTGTATCTACCTACGAGCACGAACCACCACCCTCGTTCTCCTTTCGTATATATTTGTACAGTATCCACAAGGGGTAGTTTTACGTATGTGGGGGCATGTACGTACGCGCGTCTACACACCGCCGACGCTTCCTATTGCCGGTTGAACTCGCCCGCTACATCATATTAGCTACCGATACGTTTTACTTTCGCCGCGCACTCTCCGATCCGTATCCACCCCTTCAGGGCCTCGAGCACCCTCCGGAAATGCTGCAAACCTGCACCGATCTCGCGAAGAACGTATACGCTGTACGTGTGGGAAATTGAACGATACATCGTCGAGGATCTTGCGAAAACGGCATCGAGATCAGCACCGCTCGTGGCTTTACCCGCGGGCAAGAAAGAAACGAAGGAAAAAAAACGCGTTCGACACGGAGTAATTTGTCTTCATTAGCTATAGTTGGGAAAGACAGTAGGGGAGGCATGACGAGTCTTTGCGCTCCTAAGCTGTTCTCGTAATCTTGATTTAAAGCACCATTTATTTTCATGTTTTTTATACGAGCCAGACATTTTTTGCACTCTTTGAGAATATTGCAGGTTCGATGCTTACAATAGATTCAAACGGATCGGAGGGCCTTAAAAAAATGGACCTCGATTACTATCGTTGGAACTACCTGGATTGTCGAAACGAACAGCATCTATATTCTGCCACTCGAGTTGCGCTATCAACAACTTCAATTGATCGGAATGTCTTGAAAAATAGATTTCGATTAGCACCTGACGCAGGGTCTGTTTGATTTGCAGAACAAAGAGTATCCATTGTTCACAATTTTTTCCAGTGAACATTTCCGTGCGATGTTTTATCCCGAGGGAGACAAATGAATTTACGACCGGCTGGAGGCGGGGGTGTGGATTTCCGCGTTTACTCCATTTTCTTGGGCATCTAGGCACGCACAAGGGAGCGGGGAAAATCTCATTTCGTATCCCGCCCATTGTGACGTCGCTCGCGTAATGGGGTGACGATCGGGGTAGCTCGCAAAGCCAAACGTACTTTATGGCACCGAACTGTACGCAGGGGTGACCTATACGCAGCTCGCCCATGTACGTCTATCCGTTGTCCCTTTACGCCCTTTTTTCCTAGATGTTGAGCATTCTCACTGATCTCTAGGATCACTAGGTATATACATCCGTCTGTACACATACGCAGACGCGCGTATACCGGCTGTTGTTCTTTCCGTTGTTTTCTCGATGATGCTCGTTCCTCGTCGCGATCTCTCACTCTTTTTCGGTTCTCTCTCGCTCAAACTCCATAGTGAATCGACCGGCGGGCCAACGCAGAGGCTGATTTATCACAGCTGCTGGCTTCGACCCAGCCCCTCGCTTATACGCGTTCTTCGAGACCCTCCAAACTCGTTCGATCAACCCCCCCCACGGTCCATGGTTTCTAGATCACGTCGCTTGATACGGGTTATAAGGAACGCCTATGTACGACCTACCAAACACATTCGCTCTTCGGGCAGGAGTCTAGGTGTCTCTTTTATTGAACGTTCTCATTGGAACGGTGCAGTTCCTAATCTTTGCTGTATTTTCCTGGGGGTCTAGTTATAATTCTCATCAATGAACCGCTATGAAAGTGCAATTATTTTGCAGAAATACAGAATAAAATCAACTATACTTTTTGTGTCGCCGTATGTGGGCAGCTGATCAATTTTTTTAACGATGCCGTATCTTTATTGAGTCATCAATGTAGTGTATCACGGTGCGCAATGATGAGCACTATTTTCATATTCGTTTCCCGTGAAACTTATTGATGCAACTGTTGTTACAAGATAGGCTGATGTTTTTTTGCACATGACAATAACGATCACTCTTATTTTCTTTATTACTTGCCCTGGGGCTGTTTTGGATCGTCGGAGGGGCTGTATTCCCATTAGAGGCGCGTTATACTAACGCGAAACTCCGTAAAAATGATCTAAGACGCCTTAAAGCAGTTCCAAACACTTGCTACCGCGCTTTTTAAGGCTGCGGAGGTCGGGACCATTTGCATTTCTTTCTGCCCTCTCCCGCTTGGTACGCGCGGAAGACCTATTCTTTTTTTCGCGTACCCTCTCCCCCCGTCACCCACTCGAGAAACTTCAAGGGAAATCACTCGAAACTCGAAGCTGAGTTTATCCGCGACGGTCGACGAGGGTGCAGAGAGCAAAGGGTCTTTGATATTTTTCAACTCCCGTACGTAACGATCTTCCCGCTGGATAACGCGTCTGCGGATGAATGAGAATATACATTTTTGGATAAGATTGAGGAGGGACATAAAAAGAGAAACTTCGTGTCCGGAAGAGGTCAATAATTCTCGAATTCAGTGGACCATCGTTGCTTGGCCGAATCAATGTTCCTCCGTCGTCGTCGTCCCCATGATGATGATGATGATGATGATGATGATGATGATGACGATGAGGTCATCGATTAATTTAAAGCGAATTCCCGAAGCACGAGAGGCATACCCCAACTGGCGGAGTCCGATCGCGTGCGTTCAAGACATTCCAATTAAAGTAGCGATCCCGCGTGCGAGTGCAATTCCGCTGTTTATTTATAGGCGTTCAATTATCGCGCTGACACAGCATCAACACGTTCCAAGCATTCGCGAAAGTGGCAATACGAAAGCTTGGCGATTTTATTTTCATCGGAACTTTTATTATCTTCAATTGCCAATCGATGACCTCGGATGATTACTGAATGACGTTTATTCGTAGTTAAGACTACGCTTGAACTTTTTCCCCGATTAATATTGCACCAAAGACTCACACTTGGTCGTCTAATCAGCATAAGGAAATTACAATACGGACATATACGGAATAAAAGTAAATGAGTGCATTAGCCTGCGACTGATCGTCTCTAACTTTCTGTTATTCAACGATTCTATAAATTATCGAAAAACGATTGTTCCTATTATATTACTTTCACGATCTCAGTTACGTCGAATTCATCGACTTATGCAAATATATATCGAACTTTTATTTCATTGATAAACATCTTTTAATGAACCACTACTAATCGACGTCAGCACACCGATATATTAATGGAAGTATGTAAATACGGTTGGATATTTTAGTTAAATGATGAATAATTTTCAATGGACCTTTACTAATTATCGTCAGTGTACTAATATACTAATCTTAATATACAAATAAACAGCGATCTTTCGCTACATTGATGAATATTGAAAGAAGAACTATTGCCAATATCGCTCCTATACTAATTATCACGACTGCAGTAATTATCCTCCTCCTCCTCTTCCATTCGCTCCAGGAGCGCATAGAAAAGGAATGAAACTGCAACGTTCTAAAATAGAGTCAGCGCCGAGACTTCACGGCTGCTGTGTCGAGTCTCGCTGAATCCGGTCGCCATCTTGCTCTCTCATGGGCCTCGGTTTGGGGCGAGCGAGTGAGAAAGAATTATCAAGGCCCGACGCCATAGCTCTTTCCGTCGGAGCGATACGCGACGCAAACTGGCTTTTTTAGATTAGACTTCTCCTCTGAAAAAATTGTCACTGGAAAAATATGTACGTACTTCGACATTTGAATTTACTTTGATTTTAAGAACATTGATTAACTTAAATATATTTTTAATTCCTTTTCGTGTGCCCTTTTCGCTGTACTCGTGTTTCCTCGTCGCTTGCTTTACAACCCAGCCTTGCAATTAGCAGTTTCTGCAAAATTTTCATTTCGACTAGCGCTGAAATTTTGGAGAATTTCAGAAGATCCAGCCTTCGTGCAAACAGACGCATTTCCGGTATCCGCAAACGCCGCGAGGGGGACGCGATAAAACTCGTAAAAATGACAATTAATTCGCGCGGCAAACCATAGCGAGTTGCGGGGTTTACCCGCGGTCTTTCGTGTGTAACCGGCAATTTTGGTATTGCCGCCGGCTGCAGATTAGGACCAGCAGCCCGCTGTAGAAACGTGCGCACCGATACGCGCTCTCGAATCTCCGTCTCTTCGTCTCCGCGTATGGCTGGTGGCAAGTACAACCCTATCGTCCCGAATATTGCTGGATAAGAGACCGGACCCGGTTTAAACGATAATAACCGAGCCTCGACAAAAACCGAGCTGGAATCGCGATTTCAGCGACGTTGCGATATCCCTGAGGTTTCTTCGCGCGCCGACGGCAAATCGAAGCGGATCGAGTCGTTAAAGCTCCCATTTTCACCCTCTCCGATCATCCGATCGTACTGCTTTTCTTATTTCTTCATTTCAAAGTACTGTGTACTGCTTCGACGCGAATGTATCGCGTGGAATAACGCTTGAAAAATCAATGCGGATAAGTTGAGGTTTTACTGGATGGTCCGTCGGACGAAAAGTGAGCTCATAATGAGGGAATCGAGGATTTAGAAGTGGAGGTACCGTAAATGTTTAGTTTCACAAATTAGCTAGTTTAATAACAAACGAACACTTGGAAATATTGATGTTTGACGTTTGTAAACATTTTTAGTTTATGCTCATAACCACTGTGTAGCGATTATGTTGTAACTTTATGTGTTTATATTTGCTGAATGAAAAAATTGACTAATTATAAAATAATTAATGTATTATTGTTCTACCAAGAACGATAATTCTTCAAATTTTCAAAAACTTTGCCGATTTTTTAAATATCCATCCAGTAGTGATGCTTCCGAGGCTTTTACGAGGGATAGAAAAAAGAGAAGATTGTTTTTGAAGGAACGTGACGGCATTCAGAATTTGAGTGTCAGCCCAGGAGGTTTTTCCCATGAGAACAAGAAGGTGACTCGTGAAGATACGCGCTCATTCGGATTTTTTTAAATCGACAAATTATGAAGACGTTTAGCTGCTTCGTTCGCCCCCATCGTATCGATAGCTTTTCATCCTCTCGTATCAACATGCGCAACCGCGTATCGCCCATTAGCCCAAACGATTAACATCGCGGGTGGGATTATTCAATCGCCTGATTATGTTCAGTTGCGCGATACTTCGTAATTGTTCAAGACACACGTACTCTTGGGAACGCTCATCGATGGTGTTTACGAAACGAGAAGAACGCCCTTTTTCTCTGGAATCATGGATGAAACGTGCGCGCGCGCGTCGCGGAAAAAAGGAAACGGTAGCAATCCGACGGAAGAATCGATGCACCTCACGTCTTTCAAACACTCCGCTGTATGACTTTTTCGCCCATTAAAATAATTGCCTATTCGTTCGGGCCTCGAACCTCATTAAGTTTTATCGCTCTCGTCTTTATTTTGCTGTCGCGTGGGTACGTTTTCTTGTTCGTCAATAGTGTTGACCCTGATCCCGTGAAAAGACGAGATTCGTTGGCTTTCGTAATAATAAAATCAACACTTTCCGCGTCTATGTACGAACTTTGAAATCTCGCGTAATTCTTTGTCCGGAGCTTCCCGTCGGGAGATTAAGAGGCTTCGAACAGCGCAGTCGTTTCAATTGGATTTTATTTGATTTTTGTTTCGTAGAAAAATAACAATTTCTAAACATTTTTCAAGTTTTAGGAAACGCCATATTTCTGTGGTATAAATGAACTTTATTCGGTTCGGGTAAAGTTTAGATTTTCATACGATACCGAGGAAGAAAGAAAATTAGAGTTTAGGGGTGTTCCGTAACGATCGCGTTTGATCAATAAAGTTCTATCACCGAAGTCTTACGATTATTTTTTTATATTGATTACTACACAAAAACGTTATTCAATTGGAATGACCAATTTCACTGAAAAGACTCTAGGACGGTTCGGACCCAAAGCATAATACCAAGAAGGCTTAAAAGATCTCAACTAATTTGTATCAATATTTTCCTATACCACCCTTCAGCCCTGGCCATTTTTGTTCACCCAATGGATTTCTTTTTTGCGAACGTATCGCGCCTCCCAACGGTCGAGTAACAGTTTTTGGGATAAAATCAGAAGAGGCGGAGTTTCCCGCGAGGGCTCTCAAAGAACCATTGGAGTTGAAAAAAATGTTTAATTCATTTTAAATGCGCAGTTCGAACCCGGAAGAGTCCTCGAACACCGGTAGCTAAACGAGGATCGTCTACTCCTGGCGGAAAGTGTTTCTTTGATGATCCACACCGTTTCTCGCAACAAGCTCGTTAAACTTTCAAAATGAAACTGTAAACTATCCACCTTAACGTGCATTGTATCTATTTATATTAGAGTTGCATAGGCAGCTTCGGAGATTTCCTCTTCGCGTCGGAAGAAAAGGAAGCGGCGGGTACGTGAATGGAAGGCCCGGGAGCTTCGCGGGACTCCACGTTTGACCGCGGCGACGTTTTTCGAAAGCATCAATCACCCCCTGAGTCACTGAGTATACTCCGTACCCACCACGTATACACGGCTTTCTATCCCTCTCTATGACACTCTAAAATTATGTATTTTTGGTCGTACGAGTCGAGAGTGCTGTACCGGGGGTCACGCACTCGACGAAAAATTACGAGGTTCTTTCTCCCGCGCCTCTCCTCGATTCACCCGCGAACTCGTTAAGCGTGGCCATCGAGCGCACCTCTTTGGAACTCGAGGACTCGAATACCAAAGTCCTGAACGTGTTTCAAATCTTCCCGTAGACGAAACAACAAAAAAAGCCATTCACGGAAATTCATTGAGTCAACGATGGCCCAAGCGCGTGGGTAGAATCTTAAGGTGAGGTTACGGTTCGTGACGATGAAAAATTCGATTCTATTTTTTCATATAATTTGCAACCTTTGGGGGAACGACGAACACGCTGAAAGCTTTCGACGCAGCACCTTGTTACGTCGGTAATGAGAATTTTGGAGTTTTGCGCTCCGAGTAACTACCGACGGATGGGGCGTCCCGTGCGCGAATTCGGCCGCGAAGTCTCGACTTTTCGGGCGAACAATCGTGGCGGGACAATTGCCGAGCGCTGAGCGTGGCCGCGTTTGTCTTTATGTACGCGTGGGCTCGTGAAGAGCGCAGCGTGGAGAAAAGACGCGCGTAGTTTCGTCTTATAAGTGGTATATACTTTCCGGGAAAACTATACGAGATATCAATATGAATCCAACGCCATTATTTAAGTTAGGCAAAAACATTTTCCAAGCGCAGCCGTTGAATCTATAGCATATAAGAAGCTCACCCTACGACCTTTTGAAGTATCCAGAATTTTGAGATTCTGGAAAAGTGGCCGAGAGGGGACGCAAAATTTTTTTTTTCCGTTTCCCACTCTTAAAAGGGTCAATTTAAATGGTAAATTGTCTGCTTATTACGAATATGCCAGAGTTTTTGCCGAAAGCGCAAAATTATACCAGGAGGATGCGAAAGAACCAGTCGGCAACAGTTTTTCGACATTTTTTCCCAGAGATTTTGGGTTTTGGGGGAAATGAATGGCGGATTCGTGTTCAGGGGATCAAATTACATCGAAATGGACCTATGAAAAAAATATTAAAAATCCAAAAAATTTTTCAAATTGTCCGTAACTTTTTTTCCTTTGGGATTTGGTACTCCACTTTGCGCTCAATCTCTTCGTTATCATTTCTTCTTCAAAACGCTTTTTTAATCATTGAAATGCGATGATTTTTCGATTTTTGGCAGAATTTCAAAGTTGGACCATCGATTTTCGCAAATTTTTCCATACATACCCCTTTGCCTCTTTTTTTGCGATTTTTC
>JAPYZI010000768.1:0-48576 GCA_030523105.1 Ophioninae sp. A BG-2022a
AAATCGCTAAAAAAAACGCAAAGGGGTATGTATGGAAAAATTTGCAAAATTCGATGGTCCAACTTTGAAATTCTGCCAAAAATCGAAAAATCATCGGATATTAATGATTAAAAAAACGATTTGAAGAGAAAATCATAAAGAAAAGACTGAGCGCAGAGTGGAGTGTCAAATCCAAAAGGAAAAAAAGTTATCCATGATTTAGTGAAAAACCGTTTATCCCTCAAAGTTCCAAACAAAAATTTCATTTTTAATATTTTTTTTAATGACCCATTTCGATGTAATTTTATCTCCTGAGAACGAATCTACCATTCATTTTCTCCAAAATCCAAAATTCCCAAGAAAAAATTGTAAAAAACTTCTAAAATCACGATTTCTTTTGCTTCGTGCAGTGTTTTCGACGAAAATTCATTGACATTCGTAATCAGCTGAAAATTTCCGATTTTATAGACCCTTTTAATACTTTTAAAACAGAAAAAAAATGTTCGACTACCCCGCCACTTTTCCGGAATCTCAAAATACATTTTTAAGTTCCAAAAAATCATATAAATCGTGAAATAAAGTTTGGATTTTTCGTCAATAGAAAACATAGTCTAACGTTTTATTGTCGTTTTATTGTCGATAGATCTAACGTTTTATTGTCGCATAATCGATGAGAAAAAATTGTCGATGGCTCCCAATGGAGGACTGGTCGACAAAGCATTTTTTTTTTCAAGCACTCTTTTTTCATCGTCGTTTGTCCTATTTACATTGTGTTTTACATGTATGTGTATAGACTAGTGGGCCGACGTCCGGGGAAATTAGGTTTTCCGGTACGGCCTGCAGGAGCTTTTCCACTGTCAATATTTGAGCTGGCTCGTGCCGACAAAGATATTCAATAAAGTTTCGAACCGGGAGCGTCGAGAATTTACGAACGAAACTCGCTGAGAACTCGATCGACTGTGGATGTGTGTGCGTATTAAATTTTGGCCGACACTAGAGTATAAAAGGCCTATTCAGAGCCTCGAAAATTCCGTTCCCTCAGACGGGTAATAATCCCATTCGATGTACCAAACCATCCCGTAAGCGGCCGTGTTAAATTCGTATGTTTACATCTGTTCATTTAGTTAATTATACATTTCGTATAATTTAAAAACAATAAAAATTATTCAATATAAATTATAATTACTGAACAATATATAAATAAATCACGTAATAATATTCTATCAAGAATTAGTAAATTAAAAATGTCATAAAATATAAAAACAATGAAAATCATCAAATATCAATAATTATTTACTGAGGAATTTTGAAATAAATCACGTAATATTATTCTATAAAAAATTATCATTATTCAAATTTTCAAGAACCTTGACGACTCGTTAATACCAGTAATATTTCAAAGTTCAATAGGATCTAAGTATTTGAAAGTACATATCAAACATGTGTCATTTTTTTGTATCGCCATTCGTCTAATCCACATGGAACATTCGTACACGTTGATTTTCGAAATTACACGTGTCACGTGTATTAAATAGTCGTATCGGTACATTTAAATTTTCAGTGTGCTTCGTCATTTCAATTACAGAACCCTGAGACACTTTTCGTGCGAAGTGGGGCGCCCTCGCAATCATCATCCACCTCGCAAAGAACTTTCGCACGTCTGAGCCACGCTCCCCATTAATTCGATTGAATAAGGTTCGTCGGCAGAAGATGGGGGTGGATGGAATCCAAAAACAAAGGGCCGAAGGGAAAGTAAAAAGCGCGAACTTTTTCCTCGTCCGTGAAACGAAAAGGACTCCACTCGAAGACAAGCGAGTGGAAGAACTGCGGCTCGCTCGTCGTGAACGATGACGATGTTGAGCGAGCGAGTGAAGAGAGGACGCTCGAATTAAAATGGTCCGGTGAAACTCATTCGCTGAATTAAACGGATCAGATACAATCAACGGCCCGGCTGCTCGACTGGATCTCGTCGCTCGATGCACTCGAGAATTCTTTAATCTCGTCGCGTATACACAAACTGTCCGGTTATGGACTTGATATTGCTACTCTCGGACCTCAACGAGGAACGCGTGTTTCTTCGAATTCGATGCGCCAATGATGCGTTTGTTCGATTTACCACGAAAAAAAGGTTGATTTTTTGTCGCAACAAAAACGATCGAAATCAAAATCGTTGCGAACGACATCTGCATCCTTGATGTACACGGGGCTCCAATTTGTATCGTTGTATTGCACGGGATTGAAGTTTTTATTGTTGGAACGCAACTGTTTCTCATTTCACTTCTAGTTATAATTTATGACCTTCGTACGACCCGGAACTCCCATCGTAATTATTGATTATCGTAATTATTGATATTCCGCGAAACATTTTTAAACCATAATCATTACGTGTGCTCTTACTAATAATATAGACCGAAATGTCAAACAAACGGGGAAAATTGTTGAACTATATGTTTTCAGCGATTTTTGATTTTTTGGGCTATTTTAAGCTCGTTCAAAAATCAGCAGGACCAAATATACGTGAATTTATGTAATCAAGACAGACGACTCCCAATATTCTGGAATTTCCTTTATAGATTTTTCTCTCTCCCAGATTAGAATTAAATTATTAACGCGAATATTTTTTCATTACCCTTATTGGATATCTACAATCTGTGGTGAACATTATTCTTTTTCATTCTTTTTTACAGATTGATCGCGTTTTCATATGATAAAAAAAAAACTTTTGCATGGTATTTGCAATGAGAAAGTGAAAATAAATAATGAAATAAATTTCTGTCTGGACTGGAATGAATATAGTCGAGTCTCGATAATACAATATACCGATACGGACTTCTAATAAAGATTTCCTTTATCCTTGAAATGTAATAATCGAACCTGATAAATCATAATTGACGGTAGGAAAGGTTGCTTTTCACCAAAGGAGAGATGTTTGCTGTGCACATCGATGAGAGAAGCAACCAGATACTTAGTTTTTACTTGTACACATACTCAAGCACTTATACATATACAAGACATTCACGGAAGAACAGGGACCTTTTGCCCTGTTCCACCATCAAAGAGAAGGAGGCATGAGAGTTTGGAGAAGGAGGGGGGTGGAAAGACGCATTTCGCAAGTACACAAGGGCTCTCAAAGGGCCAAGAGAAGCACACAAGCGGGTGAGCAAGGAAAGCGGAGCAGGCTCCACGAAGTTTTGCAATATTGTGAAGGACCCCGAGAGCGTCTCGAGGGGGTGACGGACCGTCTTGTAGAATATTAACGAAGCCGGTTTGTTTCAGTCCCTCTCATTGCTGTTCCTTCTCTTTTTGCTGATCCCTCTTGGACTCTTTACCTCACTTGGTCTTTTTCTCTCTGTCTCTCTCTCTCTCTCTTTAGATTTTTTATTACTATCTTTGTACTGTTTAATAGTTTTATTTTTATTTCATATCGTTACTCAGATCGTGCGAAATACGTAATAATTATTGTTGCATAGTTGTAAGCAACTCAATTGTTCGTTTTTAAGTACAAAGAAAACTCTAATCGTTGAAATAAAACAAAAATGTTTATTCAACCATTTATTCAATAATTAACGTATTAATAATTATTTTGGTTCAGAAAACGATGTTCGTTATTAAGTATAAGCATTTTTAAAAAAAAGCGTCTTCCGGGCCTTATTCGGATCACTGTTCCTAGAAAAAATATAAAAAATATATAATCTTCAATTTTGAACTTAAGTTTTAATAACAACGTATATAGTGCTGATGAATCATTACACATAATTAGAATAAAAATTTACTACATAATATTGAAAACATTTTTTGATTTCGAAAGTTTTTGTTCGTCGAATTTTAAGAAACGCCTACGCGGGATCGCACGCTTCGCATTCCGTTGACTGCAAATTTGTTTGGGTTCGCCACAAAGCGGCGGTTGCTATGGCAATTACGACCATTCAAAGTTAGACACTCGATGATGAGACCTTTGACTTTGTAGTTTTGGATATTTAAAACGTGGACTTTATTAGGCACTGGGCATTACATGGATCAGGTACCTTAGCCTCATAATTTACTAGGGCTTAATAAATACCATAATCATCAACTTTCTCTCTCTCTCTCTCTCTCTCTATTGTTGCATGTTTTGAATTTTTTGTTGAATTATTACATCTTTATTATTTTGTAAATTTTGTATATGTTATTTTATTTTGTAACAACATTGTTTTTCCTAAATGACCCGAAAGTTTTTTATTGGGTCATAATAAAATTGATCATCATCGTCATTATCTCTCTTTCTCATTCTATGCATCATCGTAGTAGGTACGAGTGTTAATTCAAAGGACGCATAAAGTAGGAACATTAGATGAAAATATATCTCAGAAACGAAGGTGAAATCAAGCAAGAAAAATATGGTTTTGAAAAAATATCGACAAATAAAAGAGCAGGTGGGATGGTAAGATGAAAACGTAAGTCTGGTAACTGTGCGTGCGTGCACGTACAGCGTTTCCGGTGGGTTTTGATAGGGTTATTGGGAAGTGGTTGGGTGCGATAGAACGGTGGCGGAAGCACGTGGCTAAAGTCATGAAACAATATTGATTTTTGTACGGAAACTTCTAATTGTTGTTAAAGTTTACTATCGTTTCAATAAACTTGAGTTTCCGATATCGGAATAAGTATTCAAGTAAATATAATAAAATTACTAGTTCAATTATATTTAAAAAGTATATTTAAAAATTAAAAATTAAGAATTATATTTTAAAAATTGCGAAAATAATAAAGAACAGAAAACATTTGAAAAATCCAAAAAAGCGAAAACGGAAGTTTCAGTAGCATAGAACTGAAAATTCTTCATGAACTGCGCAATTGCTATTTGTCATAAGCGACCGTACGCGTACGCGAAAATTCACGATCACGCGTACTCCAACCTAAATACGGCTGATCAATTGAGCTTCGTTACGAACCTATTCCTACGCTCGACGTTTCGCTATTTTTAAATACGTCGCGACTGATTGAGCGCAAAATTTTGCTTCTGTGCAGGCGCGCACGTAATTAGAGTCGAACACCCGTTGATTGGTCAACGCTAATTTGTTCAACGGTCAGAACCCGGTGAGCCCTCCGCTCGATGAGTCTCCCCCGCCCTTACGGATAACACTTTTATACAGCTCTGATGGACTCATTTCCATGCGAAACGTATATGGGCGCAGCGCGTTACGATTCGGTGGCTGGACGGTTCACCAACGACAGCTGGGGTTCCCTCGTGTCCTACTGACGAGCCAGCCGTGTATAAATTATAATAATTGTGCGCTATGAGTGGCCTCTCGAATCCTAGTGCACACTGGCGTTCGGGTGGCTCATCAGGACCGGGAATTTGACGTGTTATTGGGACGACCCTGCTCAAATCAATAATCACTTACCGATCTTTCCAATTACTTACCATCAATTAACAATCACTGAACGTTCCATTTTCACAAAAAAAGTTCCAAAAGTTGATAAGTATTCTAATTACTCAAGTTGATGTCTGAACCTAGTAACTATTCGAACCAATTAGTGATATTACTGGAAATAGTAACTATTACAATTTTTTACTAAAGTTAGCTACGACGATTAGTAGTTTCTGTTGGCGGAATGTTATTGACATAATTCTGGTAAAAATCGACAACCAGTGATCAATGTTTATAATTGGTTACTAGAGTTAGTAATTATTCTAGTTGATTACTGAAGGTACGAACTAGAGTTACTATATGTGCTAATGAACGATCAAAGTTCGTTAGTAAAGTCAATCAATATTTACTAAATGATCAAATATTAAGTAAAGTTTATTGCCATACTATTGACAACTTATCAACGTGCTATTCGCATTATTTTCAAAAAAATAATAATCAGTGAATGTTACTAACTATTGCAACGAATGAATATGACTAATTAATGAATTACTTAATAAAGTTAGTAACTATTCGAATAAATTGCTGTTATTGGATACTGAAATTAGTAACTATTCTAATAAATTGCAAAACATATTAACTATTATTCGCTAGTTACCTGAATGAGATAATACGTGAAAACGGATGTAAGAGAACTAGCGTGGACGAGCGATCGAAAAACCCAGTCACTTCCGTTTCAAATTACCTTTCCAGATCGATTTTTCAAAGACCGGAAACGACGAAACTATCGATCGACGATACGCGTCTTCACCAATGCCGGTCGTTAGTCAAATACTCAAATTCACGTGATACAGGCAATGAAAACTCAACGAGGAAAAAAGCAAAAGAAGGAACGTAATGTTTTATAAATAACGATGGAAATCGGCACGGGCGCCAAGTAAAACGGGACTTCCGGTTTCCGGCTTATTATTTCGCGGTATCGACGAGCAAGCGTGCGCGATGTTCTTTCAGAGACGACTCCCTCGCGTTATTGTCGTTAAACACTAAAGGCGCCGTTTATTTAGCGCGGCTGCTGCGACCATACTCGTTTTGCCGAAAATATGGATTTACGCGCCCGCTCACAAGTTGAGTTACTCGGCGTTTTTTTTTTTTTTTTTTTTTTTTTTTTTTTTTTTTTTTTTTGTTTTTTTTTTTTATTTTTTTTTTTTTTTGGGTTAGCCACCTCGCTCTCTATTTCTCTCTCTCTCCCTTTTTCTTTCTCTCTCGCTCACTCTGTCTCTCTCTCTCTCGGTAACTCACTTCACGATCGATCCACTGAAGCCTCGGGTGAACCAGCCGAGAGCTCTTTTTGTACGCCAGAACGCACGTTGTGATCGCTATAGCAACTCCGGATCAAAACATACAATGTACCTTAGTGTACCGGACCAATGCATATATAATTATACATTCACATATACGCGCGCACAAACTCAAATGTCCTACACAAATTCATACACGTGCGCTCGTAGTCAGTGCACTCTGGTTGACGTAAGTTTCGCGCAAAGGCTGCACAAGTTTGTCCATATCGAGGCTAATACAGATTCATACGGTAATGCCTTTTTATTCGTTCCTCTTCAACGTAACACAAATAGCCTTCTCTCGAATCTCGTAATGGCACTTTTTTATGAAGACCTCTTGATGAAGTGACACGAAATGACCTTGCAATTACCGTTTAGCAGATGCATATATGTACTTTGATTTACGAAAATCTATTAACGAATCGTACAACCAATTTAGATTGAAATTTATAATAATAATAGTAAGGAATAACAATAAGAAACTAGTAATAATAACAAAGCCCCTACTTAAATACAGACCAGATGTAACAACAAATTCCATCTCTAGAAAGCATTTGTAGATTTGACTGCTTTGGGATGGAACTGATGGATGGGTTGATGGATTTTTACCAAGTTTCCTTTTCCTGATTAATTCATCGTTTAAATAAATCTTTCAGTATTTTATAAATTGGCTGCCAAACGCGTTAACGCAGTATGCTGATTTGAAATATTCAGTTTAATCAATCGCTTGTTTCGCAATTTTCATTATAAATTTTCAAAACTTGCGACGTTTTAGTTTCATCCGTTTCGCAATCACTAAAGTTTTCAGAACCTATTTTCCTATAAACGGTCGTTTTTAATTCATAAGATTATAATTACTAAATTGTTTACGAAAAATTATAAAAATAATTCATGCACCAGTGTCCCAACAAGAAATATTGTTTCTCAAATTTTCAAGGCAGTTGGTGATTTTTTAATATCTATTGAATATATTTTATACATTTCTTATTGCCTTCTATGGTATTTTCACCAATGAATTGTTTCAAGAATCATTGCTGGTTTTCTTAGTAACTATATTTATGTTATGTCCTCATTGTTTCGTCCCCTTTCTCATTTTCTTGCCATCCTTTCACTCTCCACCTCACTGTACTTAGTTCAGCGACCACTTTACCACTATAATAATAATCATAATAATGGTACTTTCAGTCATTTAAATCGCAAGATGTAATAAATGAGTTCATGCTTTCATTTGTTTCGCAGTCCGTAGTGCAAAGCTGACCACTCCGGAATTTAAATTCGTGACGTTTCTCTCGTCCCATTTTCGTCTTCTTTTTTCTTTTGTTTTCTCGACTTCGAAATATCTCCAGACACGCGTAACTACGAGAGAATTATTCCTCGTTCAGCGAATCAAACGGTCGTTTGTATCGTGCCAAAAAGATTTATGTATCGCCAACTTTATTCGTCCAATCGTACACACACGCCCAGTATTTTCGCGCTAAAACTCTAATCGGTTAAATAGAACGTTATTCCGATGTGTGTATCGATCGAACGATGCAAACGTATAGGTATGTGAGTATTGTGCAACAGTTTTTCTCCCTTCTCTTTGATAGCCATCGCACAGTAGCATAGGTGAATGTGTATAGTGTGAATCGAGGAGGAAAAAGAGTCATCAAAGCCTTGTACGTTATAAATAGAAAGAAAAAAACACTAGCGGGTTGTACGAAGACAAAGAAATCCGGAAAAGTGAACTTCCGCCTTTCCTTCTCGGTGCCTTCTCTCTCTGTACTGTCTTTTTGGTTAAGGAAATATGAAATTTCCTATTCGAACGAAGCTTCCATCGTTAAGATGCTGGAAAATATATATCTTTTTTTTTCAAAATACCCAATTCTTTATGGCAAATCTTTGTCACTTGAATGTCTTCATCGTTTTTTAGTCGCTTGTTCAATTGGAAACATTCGCAATTCGAATGTGCGAAATAAGGAAAATAATAATAATGAGAATGAGAAAATTAAAAAGATTCGAACGAATTTTCGTTACGTTTGAACGATGCAAACTTTAAGACCATTATTTTATACTGATGGAGAACAAACGAAAATTAAATTTACCAGAGTTGGATTGGGAGATTATTTTTGAAGAGTATTTATTTTGCCGGAAATATTTTATGGAACGCTTGAAACGTTTAGGCAATGTATATAAAATATAACTTAGTTCATATTTTGCCATTCCATACAAGACCACATAAAAACAAATAAAAACACAATCTCGGTGCATTCAAACGTTATAAATATTAACGTCATCTGAACATCTAGTATCATGCTCAGTAGTACCCAAACGAACTTCAACAAAACCCAAAGAATCATTGCAGACCACCGATTCAAAGTTCAAGGTCATCGAAAGTAAAATGCCTCGCGAAACGACATGTTTGAATGTGTACAGATTGTCCTTGACCCGGAAATCGAAAAAAGCAACGAGAGTAGGATACATACGTGTAAAAAAAAGCTCGCGTAATCTGAATAAACTCGTGGGGTGTATAAGCCTCGTAGATTTTCGGCAAGACTTTTAGCACCCTTGCGAAAATACGCAAGGGTGAGAAGGAAATGTATATACGTCGTGTTTCTCGCGGGACCAACACGTGCCATTGGACAAATAATTTAGTATCGTTTTAGGCCGATTGGACGCTCGATTTATGTTTTCCGTACTCTCGCAGACATTTTGCGGGGGAGTTTTCTACTCGAGTGGAATCCTGAACTTTTTAAGAGACTACTTTCCACCACGTGTATCTACCCTGAGGTGGAAAAAAAAACACGCAACAGCAGAAAGTCTATGCGAAGAAAAAGAGAGGGAGAGAAATCTATTAAGGAGTTTGGGGACAAGTGACGAAATGTTTGATCCGATTTTATACGGTAGTTTATTTGTTGTATACTGATTATGATTTTTTTACGAATCGTGTATATGGTTTTCATGTACATTTCCATTAAAAAAAAAAATACATTTCGCGGATTAGTGTAAAACGAGGTTTAAAGTGTTAAAAAAAAGCTGTTAAGCCAGTCGATAATTTATCACAATTCCGTCATCCAAAAAGTAAATGATGAATTGTTATCAATTGTTAATATTAGCAATAAATAAACAGTGTTGACGAATTGTTTAACGTTCTTAAATCTATAACAAATTTTGTTATATAAAATTATTAAAGATATACACTGATAGAATACTGCAATGACCTGTTTAACTTTATTTAATAATTGCAGGAATAAATAATCGAATTAAAAACGCACGACCTGAAGTTGTTTGTTTGTTTGGATTTATAAAGATTTTTAAGGATTTCAACATAATGTTGTTGTAATTCTTAAAAATGATTTGAACTTGCTCCTCGATAGTGTTGACCAACGAAAAAAATCAGCACATTTTTTGCAAAATGTTTCGTTTTCCTTTTCTTTTGGTCTTTTCGTTTTTCACGAACGTTCTTACGTCGAAGGCGATTTTGTGAAATCCACGGACTCACGGGAATATAGGATGCAAAGTTATGGAGATCCGGTGGCTTTGTCGGGAAGGGTACGAATTCACGCAGACGCGTCGACGAGAATAGCTGCCTCTCGAAAGTTCCGGTACCATTCACCGTGCCATCTAGACATACACTCTCGACGGATCCCGTAATCCCGAAGGATAATCGGAAGTTCGATTTTCGACCCGAAACTCGTCTCCCGAGCAATTCACCCCCGTCGTCAAATATTTCGGCGCAGACTGCTTCCTCGACTTTCGAGTTATAACCAAATAAAGCTTAAATTCCAATGACGACGGCTTCTATTGGGTGTCGTTGCAATTAACCAATCAACACGTTAACGAAACATTTGAATATCGAACAGTTGCAACCTATAACGAATTTACTTTCGTACACGAGATTTCGTAAAATTGACTGCCGAAACATTATCCTCGGATTTAGAAAGAAATATCGTTTTTTTTACTCGTCTGATTTTTGTGCAAATGATAAAAAGATTATTGGTGCATTTGAAGAAAAAGAAAGATTTTGAATGAAACTAAAAGTTTGTAAAGGTATCTCGATTTTATTTGAGATCAACTAATGCTATGAAAACATAAATACAAAAACAATATTTTTGTGAAAAATGCATGCTTTTTTCATAAATGCCTATTCTTTCTATTTTCCCAATTTTTTTTACCGCTTCGCGGGGTCAAAATTGCTCGGGAGATTTGAAATATTATTGCTCCTTTTTCAAATTTCCGAAATTTCCCTCGGTAGACTTAAAAAGAGTAAATAATTATTTTCTAGGTTTTTTTTTTGGATTGCGCACATTTGAATCTTTTCTTAAATGTTTGCAATTTACAAAAATCTCAAAAACGATCCCACTCTTTTTTAAGGGTTCACAGTAAAAAATAATGAATTAATGCAACCATTTTTAACGCTTTTAATATTGCAATTCCCCACGAAATAACAAAGTATGTTTAATTTCACGATATGAAAAAAGGGTATTGAACAATATTTAGTTTCAACAATGCACACTTCAAGCATATTTATTGTTCCCAAAAACCTACTCCAAATTGAAAAAAAAGGTGTTGTAAAAGACCTACAATAAATAAACGATACTAAAAAAAAACAATAAAAATAACGAAATAAAAAAATGAAAAAAATATATATATCTATATATCGTTGGCTTCCAACGATGCATGACTTCAGTGTTATGTCAGTGTAATAATTGAAAGGACGCTTCTTCTCGGTGCAACATAATTCCTTTATGGCTAAAATTGTTTATTTATTTGTATACTCTGACACAAAAAAATGGATAGATTTACACAATTGGATGTCAAGTACTCGACATAACAAAGTTTGGAGATGGTATTTCGCATCGCCTTTCAAGTGGATCCGTTTGGAGCTTAATCTCTCGTACCAGTCGTAACGATCGTTGGCAAGTTCCCCAAAATTGGTAAACTTGCTCCAACAGTTCGAGACGAAGTTCGTGGTCAAGCGATGAGGCGAAGGGACATTTCGCTATCAGGAATAGAACGAGCAAGAGAGAAGTGGGAGAGAGATCGAGATTGTCAATCGATCACCGAGAATCAGTGAGAGTGTTCTGCTCGAATATCCGCAAACCGGAGAAGAGTCGGACGATTAATCGCACACCGATAACCAAGAGGGATTCCTGATATAGCAATGTCAGCGTTGCATGGAGTACGTACACTAGGTAGGATCTAATGGTCATTTAATTGATTTCGCTGTGCAGAATGTGGATACGGGACGTACTTTATCGAGCCTCGTATACAGTGTGACAATTATATGATGAACGTGTAGTTCTCGACGGTTTGGCTCAGCGATTATGCAACAAAGAAAATTATTATTTTTACTCGTCTCTTCGAAAAACCACTAAGAATAATATTCACAATATTGTAAAGATTTTATATTATCTTCGAAATCTTCGGAAATTATTATCTCCGTTATCATTGAAAAGCCACCAATAATAATATTTTTCAACCAAAGTAATTATATTTCTTATAAGAATAAAATGTATAATATTATAAAGATTTTATGTTATAAATAATTATTTACGAAATCATATTACAACCAAATAATATTGTTTAAAAATACTATTTTTCGGGAAAAATACAACCAGCCATAGTTCCCAAAAAAAAAAAACACGAAATTTCGTATTTTTATTCATCTTCAGTAATATGAAGACAATGTCATGCTAGGATAATTGATCTCTAGTAAAAATTCACTAAAATCGTTGGTTATTAAAAAGCAAAAACCGAAAAAAAAACTTCGCTGCATAGCCGGACTAAAATGTCCCAGTGCGACGGGCGGACAGATAAAAGTTGCTTTTGAAACATTTCGTGTTCCGTTCACGTTTTTGGACACAAATATCGCAGTCTTGATTATAAGACGCGGAACGACTTTATAATTGACACCCGGTGTGTAGATGGATGGCTGGTAGAACTGAACCAGCAAGTGCTCACTAGGCATATACATACAGGGTGTCCGAAAAACGAATAGCAATTTTCTAAGTTCTGCATTATCGCAATATGCCAACTCATGATTATCCACAGTTACGAAATATGAGTTTAATCAAAGTATTATAGTTTCCGTGACATTCACACTTTTTTTTAACCTTGTGAATATTGATTCCTTAAAGCAACATTTCACATTTCATATTTAAATATACCCTAGCTATCAATACGTATATTTTACGATGCAGTTTTTTTTCGCGTTATCAATAATGACTGGAAATAATTACATCGATACCTTTTTTCAATTTCCGTTGCTCATTTCTTTTTGCTGTGACCAATAATATCGCTA
Organism: Ophioninae sp. A BG-2022a; assembly: GCA_030523105.1. Taxonomy (NCBI): domain Eukaryota; kingdom Metazoa; phylum Arthropoda; class Insecta; order Hymenoptera; family Ichneumonidae; species Ophioninae sp. A BG-2022a. The sequence continues at coordinate 12,948 of JAPYZI010000768.1, forward strand.
TTTCATTATGAAAACAAATTTTTTTAAATGAAATGGCGATATTGCTTGGATTTAAATTGATCAGTTGATTGTTATTGACAGCAAAAAAAAATCGATGTTTAGAGACTTAACGTGTGAAACAGTGTTTCAGCCTAGAGATTTTCGCAAGGGTCAAAATAACATAAATATTTCGAGAACTATGACACTTTTATTTCGTTCACTTTAAACTATATTTTTTTACGGTGAATCATCGTAAAAAAATGGACTATAAATATTCCTGTTCGCAGCTGCAATATTATTGTTGGTTCTTGAGACACCCTGTACATACGCATAATGACTACTTGTCAATGCGACAGCACCAAACGCGTTTAATTAATTGGGTACAGATTGATGTCCTTTGAACGCCTGCTCTGTACAAGCACCAACAAGCATGAGTAAATACACACGGTTGAAGTTGGGCTGAACTCGTATCGTTGAAACGCAATAACTCTTTTTTATTTCGTATTTTTATTATTTGCGAAGAATATATTTTATGTATTTGGAATTTATTTCGCTGAACGAGAATACCAGAAAATGCTTGACAATTTTGATGGCTCCGATCTCGTAAACAAAAAAATTGGTATTAAATATAAAAACATATTCGTTGCGTTTCATCGTTGCAAACTTCAACATAATAAATACACCACATACACTCAAATAAAAACACATATCCAACATCCGGAAACGTTTGATCAACAATTAAATAAAAATGGGGAAACGCAAATAACAAAGATGGAATTTTAGTAAAGCATCTTATCTCGTTCGTTAAAATTAACTTTTCACCCTGTGTGACAAAGTAATGTTCATTATTATTATTATCGTACACGATTTCGAGAAGTTTCAATTCACGAAAAAAAGTTCTGCTCCTCCGTTTCAGTCGTTACCGGGAATGAGTGGAAAGTGTCGGTTCTCATGGGAGGACAAAATAATGTTTTCTTTTTCCCCTAGTCAGGCTTTCGACAATGAAACAATTTAAATTCCCACTTTTGCGGAGCTGCCGTGTCGCACATTTACAGCTATATTAGAAGTGAGAGGTAAACGCGCGTACGGAAACGTATGTGAGGTAGCGGTAGAATCATTGGTGAGTCACGACTTTCGTGATCGTCCGCATCCATTTGTAGGAACGCCGAGCAACACCGCATTCTCCATATTCATATCCATATACATGTCCGAACACGCATCCGTTCCAGCATCCTTTTCGCAACCCCTCGTGTATTACGGAAAAACTCGTAACTCCGTGAGACCCTTAAAGGGCGAGGAGGGAATGTACAATAAATAAAATGAAGGTGAACGTCTAAATAAAATGAGAGCTCGAGGGAACGAGTCGCATAAACGGAGAGCCCTCTTTGGCTTTCTTCGAAACGATAAAGAAAAGAAAAACAAGGTCTTGCACAATACTAACTAAAGAAAAAATTGTGACCTGTGGTCAGACCACGTTTGGGACATATTTTTGAAATTCAACTCGAATTTGAATTCCGTTTAACATGATAATTAATTTTTTTACGATAATCTGTAACAATCGTACAATTATAAAGTTATCCGTGGCTTTCGCAAAAACGTGATGTTGTGGGATTAAGGGATCGTCTTGGTATGAAATTTTCAAAAATCGTTTCTTTTTTTTTGCATTATCGTACTGTTCTAAGTATTCTCTCAAATGTTTAAATCGAAATTCAAATCATTACGGTCGCTGGCCGAGTGATAATCTTCAAAAAAATGATGGTTTCAAATCGACATATGGAAATCTTAGGATTATTACCACTAGGAGAAATTCTAGAAATTCCTCTAGAATTTGAAAAGTAGAAATTCGATCTTTCAAGGAATGGATCGAATTTTCGACCACGCTGTATATGGTTTGTTCGATAGAGAGAACAGTTTAGAAAGTCGCATTGGTTGCACCGGACTATCGAAAATTTTCTACCAGTACAAGCCATTATCGATCTATGGAAATATAAGCTATAGAATTGCAAAGAAACCATGGGCATTTGAAGACTCGTTCGTTGAACCAACCAGGATGCGACGTGACCGGAAGTAACTGCAGAGATATTGCATTCTATCGGGCTACAAAGATTGCCTTGGAAACTCATTTTCATATATATTTACAACGTACGAATTACAAAATTAATTTTCACTTATTCTGAATAATCATAAAGAGTATTAAATATTTATTATAAAACAACCTGCGAAACGTGAAAATTTTGATTTGGCCGAATGATAGGCTTCCAAAAAATGACGGTTTCGAATCGACACATGGAACGACGAAAATGGCAGCGTGCATTCATAATTTCACTTTTTTTTTTTCATCCACTCCCTCCCTCTCGTTCTTTATCTCTAATGTCACATTTGTTACTTACGAGCAAATAGCTGGAGGCATTGCTTCCGGTGGACTCCCTCTTCCTCTGTGATCCACCGTACTCCCTCTGAACCAATGACGTCATTGTCTCATAATTAGTAGTACGCAGGGATCAACGGCAACGCGTCACACCGGTCCGTTCAGTCGCAGGACGTTGCCCAGTCTGCAAAAATGAGAAAAAAAAACGATAAGCGTAAGATTTTTTTTCTGGTACTCTGAGATTGCGTTTGAACGTCACTTGTTTGGAGGGAAAATGTAAAATCGAATTTAATCTTTAGGACGAAGATCGAGATATTCGTTCAGTCAATGAAGACAAAAATTGTAATTAGGGGTCGTAATCAAGCGTAGCGAAAAACGGATGAAATAGTTTTAAACAATACTAATTTTTGTACTCAAACATCTAATTTTTGGTAAATTATACCGCTGATGCTGATATTGATGATATAGTATATTAAAAACGTTTGGCAAAAATGTTGAATATTATTGCGCATTAAATTGTTGAGTGGTTAACAGTCTAATGGGGGAAGATAAGTACAAGCTGGGAGACCAAGATCAGTATGTTCAGTTTCTGTTTGGGTTATCGGGTTAATTAGATTAAAAAGATGGTTGGTACATGCGAAAAGATTCAAAAGTTGTTTCGATGTTGAGATTTATACCATTTTTATATAAGGTGAATGTGAATAATTTTTAACAGCCCCCCAACACTGTTCCGTTTTGCTTTGAATCTGGAATAAGATGGAAGCAATGAAGTTTTTATTGAAAATAAATGTTTACGTTAACAACCCGAAAGCCTCGTTTTTTAGATTGAAAAAATGATGAATATAGATTAGTTTATAATGTAGCGAATTGACAAAAATAAATTTATAAAAATAAATTGATAAATATGAATTACTTTTAAAAGTACAGAGATGACTGATTTGTACGTATTGTTTTATTGGGAGATATTATTCAAGTCATCTTCTTGCCCTGAGTACCCCTTATCAGTGTGAAAAAAGGTCATCGCGTCTTTCCCTCTCTCAGTGATGGCATAAAAACTGATCGACGAAAGAGATTAGTGCATCGATATCATCAAGAAAATATCTTGGCCTACGTGCATTGCACAATTCCGCAAGCTCTTTCCACGCGATTTCTCATTGCGTCTCTCTTTTCCCTCAGTCAGCTTCTCGTCTTTAGATTCGTCGACACCTCGCTATTAAGATCAAAATCGTGTGATCATCAGAAAGAGTGAAAAAGAAAAAAAAAGGAAGATAAGGGAGACGGATGGTCGGTTTCCTTTGGCAATGAGGGAACGCAACCCGAAGCCTGAGTACGTATGCAAGTAAGCAATTGGAGAAAATATGAACCTAAACGGATTGGATCGAGTCTCCAACCGCGTTCAATCAGTTGGCAGGATCGGTGGCGCGTTACGTCATTCACACTTGGCCTGTAGTACAAGTGTGTTCGAAACGACGATTTCGCAAGTCGTTTTCAATCGAGTCCAATGAACGAAATGGCCACTGCCTTTCGCACAATCATATTTTATTGTCCTCTTGGAATACCCTCACACGCACGCGTAAACAGAAGCATGCGCGTGTTAACATCAAAGTGAAAGCCTGAAAATGACAATCATGTGAAACCTCTTTTGGACAGGACAGAAATAATCCCGAGCTTGTGAGTATAATCGACTTTCCTCTTATTACGAACTAATGCTCTACTTCCTAATTGCAATCGTCATATGAAAACTCCGGTGGCTTGAAATTTGAAGTGACAACTCCGAAAATATATACAATAAACTCTCACTGATTCAACGCTTTGGATTAGACTATTCCCCCTTAATTCTCTCTGATAGTAACGCAACGAGTGCAGAAGCGTTACCCTTACTTTCGTTTATTCATGGAAAGTCACGAGGGATGTGATCGTAACCTCAATTTCAGTATTAAACTTTCCACTTCGCAATTTTAAAAGCGAAACATCATTTTATTTTCTCGTGATTTCGATTTTTGTGTTTGTTTGGGTTTGTTTGTTTGGGTTGGTCTGTTTGGTTTTCCGCTTTTTAGCGGAAATTGCACTTACGAATATTTACGGAATATTCTTATTTGAAATACCCTAGTAAAAATAGTACATCTGTAACATTCGAACTTTTGTCTTTACCTATATCATTAAACCCCCGGAACATTAAATAGCCATTAACTTTTACAATTTTTCAATCATCAGGTTAAAATTGACACGGTATATTCTTAAATCGATAAAATTTAAGGGGAGCCAAAATATATGGTGAAAATAAATGTTTCTATTGGATAAGGATCCTTAAATAGTTTATTGCATCCACGTGATCATATTACCATAGAAAAATGATCGAACATTAAGCTCGCGTGACGCCTTCTTCATGAAATGACAGATATCGTTTCGGCATCGTATTCCAACCGTACCATCTCTATGTCAGCCTGTAAAGATAAATGTCCTGAGACTGGAGTCGCATAGTTTTCACTTTTATCCTACACCGTGCTAATCACAGTCTATGCGGGGCCTCACGGTCCACAACCACTCTCGCCTTCTCCTATTTCGTATTCGCATGAGCGCGCAGCATGGAAATTGTGGAAATCCAATGCCGAGATAATTGCGTTTCGTTTTCGAGATGACACCTGTGTGACACGCGTGTGAAAGTAAGTACAGGTATACGAACCCGATTCTCGAGTAAAAGTTGGACGATTGTCACGAAAAGGTCGTACTTTCTCATAATCGACTTGACCGAAAAGTTTTCGTGGAAGATGTGCAGCCGCAAAAAGAATGTCTCTCCCACTCTTTATCCCTTCTTCCTTTTTCGCTTGGTAAAAAATGGTCTGCAGTTTTTGAGTGGGCTTCAAGTTTTAATACTTCGAAAGCAACGATTTTATTTTTCATTTTTTTATATTTATTGTAATTGAAAATTATATATCGAGGATTTGTTTTAAATCGCTAAAACCTATTAAATAATGAGGATTCTTAAAAATTTTTTAACAATTTTCATAAATCATATCCGCGATAGAAATGTGTTGAGTTAAAAAACGATGTTTTCGTTGGGCCTCAACAAGAGACTTCAACGTCGTGCCAATTCATCTTGGGATTGGGGTGTCCGCGCAAATGTTAATAGCACAAAGACTTCCCACTTTTTTTTACTATTCTCACGTATATAAAAACATCTTCGAATTACCCCAACCTTTAATAATAATCATAGAATTTGTTCATTTCCAAATATACACAATAATAGTTCGCATGCTTTATTATGATTCCTATTTTGTTATTAGTATTCCAATCATCAATAGTATCATTGACATTGTTATTATGCCTTTATTAATATAGTTATTTATTGATGGTATTATTATTATTTTGCGGTTTTTATTATTACTGTTACTATTGTTGTTGTTGTTATCGTCGTTGCTATTATTTTATTATTTCATTATTTATCTTTTTCCTTCCACTTATTATTATTATTGTTATTTTCATCGTTCTTATTGTCGCAACGAATAATATTGTTGTTTTTAGTTATCTAGTTATTCCAGTTTACATGTTCGATAATATATACCATTTGTTGTTTTCGTGTTTACGTTGTCAAAATTCTGTTTCACATTCCACTACTATCGTCTTTCGCACCCACGTAGTGCACATACAATATCAAAATCGTCTTCGTATCGCTGCGGTGTACACGTAAACCCACATATGAACATACGTCGAGAAAATATCTGTTTTCTGCGGTTTGACGATCAGATATGCGGTTGGTAAAATATAAACGCCGAGTCCGTCGAAATTTCAGTCCTCGTGAAACTTCGTACGAATTGGGTGAGGGGGGGGAGGGTCTCTATGAGTTCATGCTAGGTACATCGTACGAACGTGTTTCTTCACGCGTGAGACGTTTACGAATAATTCTTTCTCACGTCGTTTTCGAAAAAAAACTTTCGGTTGCAAAACAAAAAGAGTTTTTGCAAATTCGATAACAATTATATCGATAGCGTTTTTCACAAACGAAGAAACGTTCACTATTGAATTCACCACGCGGGCCATATATATTATCCAAAACGAACGGAGTGATTAAATATTAGACATTTATTGGTTAATCCTTGAAACGATTTAAACGTTTGAAATTTTCGTTCGAGAAACTCGCGGATATACGAAATTCGGTTCTTCGAAACGCGATGATGACTGTACGCACGAGGGACTAATGCGTGACGCGACGAAAGTTTGAATCGCGCGAACACGAGTGAGGATATTAAAAAGACGAAAGAGGAAGAGGAGGCAACGAGGAGTACTCCGAACGCGCCCCACTGGGCGCATCATCACCCATAAACATTATCGTCTCGTATTCTCGTCTCTGTATTTGTACGTTCGTCTCTGGGCTCGTTCTCATTGCATCTCCACGCACGGAGAGAGAGTCATCTTCACCATTCTCGATCCATCTTTCTTTCTCACTTCTTCTCACTCTCCCTCTCTTCCTCGCCCTCTTTCGCTGTCTCTCTCATCTATTTCTTTCCTCGGTTAATTCTCCCCTCTTCACTTTTACTCTTCAACCCGCTTAATTCTTTTTTCATCGTCTATCCTGACCTCCCCCCTCCCTCCTCGTCTTTGATCGCTCTCTCTTTCTCTTTTTCTCAGTCGCCTACTCTTTCAACATTATTACTCTCGCAACAACGTACAAATCTTCGTTCGTTTCCTTTGTATTTGTATCCTCCAGCAAAAATTCGTTAAGTTATTACTGGATCGACCGTCCAAGAAAAAGTTTGTCCGGAAAAAGAGAATCGTGGACTTACAAATCTGGATCGTGTCGTACATGTTCGGTTTCAATAATAACTGATTTAATAATAAACTGACATTCCATAACGTCAATTTCCCATTTTTAATAATAATTGGAGTCAAATTTGATGATATTGGCATGTAGTTGATTGAAGTTCTATCGATGACTGTACAGCTGTTACAATTGTCCAATCAAAAGTTTCTCTGTTTTTAAATTTGATTAATACGTTCTGATAATTATATTATTATCAATAATTAACGAGGAAAAAAATATATATCGAGTCGTACAATGATTAATTAATCGTAGAAATAAATCTTTTTTCACTATCTCATCAGTTAAGTGTCAAACGCGATAACGCAGTCGATTTATTTGAAACTTAGTCCAAACAATCGCTTCATCCTAAATTTTGATGATACTATATTTTCAGAACTTGCGGGGTTTAAGTTCGATTCTTTTTGCATTAACGTCTGCAGAAGCTGTTTCGTCGTGAACGATCGTGTTAAAGTCGTATATTATTTTGCGATCGAGAACTATAATTCTTCAAATGTTAGCAATTTTTTGTGATTTTTTAATATCCATCTAGCTACCTTTATTTTACCATTCCTCATTTACATTTAGAAAGATGTACATATCCGAATTTTTGGGGATTCGCAAAAAAAATATGCAGAAAAATGATTATGAATAATTATTAAAAAATTGGTACTGTCGGAAAGAATCGGCTGCGTTGCATCTCGTTGCAAACTTGAACTTCGTTATATTTCAACGATACAAACTTCAACAGGACGATGTTTCGGATACTCCGGGGAAAATATAATTGCGCCACGAGATCGCAATATCTTCATCGTTGAACCCGCTGTTGCCGTGTATACCAGTCATAAATTGATCGTCAATGGAACGGGATATTTATAGTTAGGACCACAACGTGTCACGTACGCGTCGAGATCGAAAGTTTTGACGGTACGTCCGCGATCAGCCCGCACACCCCTGTCCCGCTTAAAAATATACACAAAACAGCTTACGGGAAGACGAAGCTTTATTTTTCCTCGGTCGCTCCCGTTGAATTGAATTTTATTAATAGAGCGGCCCTCGAGCTCTTCGTCACGAACGTGTAATCCTCCTCAGCGTTTTTTGCGAATTTGTAATACCGCGGGGAACGGCTGATGCAGTCTACTGCATGTTTCAATCATTTCCTAGATGGGATTTGCATAATTAGAACGGTGAGGGCGAATTAACGAAACTGCGATAATTTATAGATGGGGAGGGGAAGAAAATTTCGAGGGAACCCTTGGACCAGCAGCTGTCCATACACTATTTCAATTTTTATTCACCATGAATTATTCAAGTCGATATCCTCGTGGAAAGTAAAACTGTTCTCTTATTTAAATCGTACCCTAGACATACCCCATCCTTGAATTATAATCGAATATACAGGGTGGCCTGAAAAGTGACCCAGTCAACTCAGTATAATCCTTTACGATCCTTTTTACGTTTTATGAAAAAAACAACAAACGTTTTTCTTTATTTCTATTCTTCGTATACTGTTCTCGGGGTTTTTAATACATTTTTGGATTTATAAACGATAGTCAAGTTCGCATCGGGACTTCAACGTCCCAACAAATACGAAAAATTAATAAAAACGAACGTGCATAAAAATGTATACAGCAATAGAAAAAGGTGAAAAAAGAAACCATTGTTTTGTTTAATAATCGAGAAACGTTCGCAAAAATCATCCGCAATCTTAAACCTTTTGAGTCACCCTTTATACATGAATTCAGGCCATCATATACGACTATAATTCTCTGGTCGACTTCAGTCTATCAAGCTTTAATTGAACGCTAATTAGCATAACAAAGAGTTTGCGAGGCAAGTTTGTAAAGGGGTTCGTCGTACCGTCATTGATGTCAATCCCCTCCGTTCAAAAACTTCAATCGTTCGGGTATTTCAAGCTGCGAATTACGGTACATAATTCCATATCGAACTTCGATAACCCCTTTTCTTTTGTTGTCGTTTGTCGTAGTCTTCGCGGAGTATTAAGCAAATTCCCAAATCGTGTAAATTTGTGAATTACACACAAAACTAGTCGAGCATTTCCCCGTTTACGTATCCTCGAGAAATCAAGCTTTGCCACGCCTTCGTTTTTTGCACTATTTTTCGTCGATTAGTCGGGGTGGATATAAGGTACACGAGGAAAGAAAAATATTGAGCTCCAGATGGCAAGGAAATGTCAGCTGACTGGTGAGATAATAATAAGAGGCAACATTAATCGTCACTGATGGCATACGGAAAAGTGCTTGATATATGTGTAGATATATCGATTCGCAACAAAAAAAAAAAGCAGACGAAGGAGAGAAACGAAAGAGAGATAGTAAAAGCAGCCTCGTAATTATCGGACACCAGAAGAGTGCCTCTTGTCCTAATGGCTAAAGAGGAGACGCCAAAACTCCTCCCGAATCATGCTCGTACAGGAAAAGCGTCGAGGAAAATCGAGGGTGTATTATTCCCGAACCGTTCATGGATCCTCCAGATGTCGAGACGAAATTTCCTTTATCTCCGCGCGCCCGCTTTCTCCCGATCAGCTGCGGAATTTTCTCTGCCTTCTTCTTTTTTGTTTTTTTCGTCTCTCGTTGTTGCTCGTTTTTCCGGGGACGGGAGAAAAATCGACGTTGGAGTAAACGAGAAGGGATCGCTCGAGCAAAAAGAGGATCTTTCGTGCGAATGGGAAACAATCAGGAGGAAGACGCGAGACGCGAACAACTCGTCCAAAGCCCACGAATCGATAGCACCAATATTGTTCACGTGTCATTTTTTATTTCATTCAAGTATGGAGGGCGCGATCGGGGCGTTTTGTTATTTTCGTCAAATTTCGAACGAAACACTACGCAACGTGATAACAATAATATGAATAGCACCCTGATTTATTAACCGTAATGTGTCGTTATACACGGAGTTAAATATATGGCATTGTTAAAGTATAATTGTTCTCTCGGAGAATTATAACATATGATTGATAATACCAGGTTGAAAACCAGGTTGAAAACACCATGTTTTCCAAAAATAAAGTTAGAAATGTCATATTTTAATAAATGAGATATATATATCTGTAGCTATATATATATCTCTGATATATCTCTAATTTAGAATCTCAATGAATATTACCGATGTATATAATATTTTATATACTTTTATAATTTTTTATTTATAATTTACATTTTATTTATATATTATAAATAAAAAAATTAATAATATAAATTTACAATTTATATTATTTATTTATTTATTTATAATATTATATAATAATATTTCCTATTTATATATATATGGGAAATATATATTGAGATTCTAAATTTCGGCTAAAAATTGAATTAATACGAAAAAAAACTGCACGAGTCATTTGATTAATCGCGCGACACTTATTCGATTTCATACAGCATTTGATCCATTTGAAGCGCAATACATGCGATTGTAATTTCTCCCTCTACCTCTCCTTTTCTCCCTCTCTTACGATCGTGTAATCTCTATTTGGAATCTCCACAGTCTTTCCGCTATCCAGTCATAATTAGAGGGTTCGATCATATGGCACTGCAATCGAGAAAATTATATATAATCTCCAAATGAGAGGAACCTCGTTTCTTTTCTGAATTTCCGGTGTACCCTTAAGTGACTCGCAGAAAAATTACGTAATGAGTTAAAACTTATTGAGAAAGAACTACATACCTGGGCGTTTCGTACAGGAGCACTTTTGAAATAGCTTGTTTGCAAAATGCAATGTGAAGAATTCAAATTTCATATAATCGGCTAATTATCAAGAATCGATCTTCATAATAGCTTTTATAGCTGGCCCAATACATCACTCAATCAATCATCGGCCACAAGGCTCATCCGCACTTTATAAGCTCGTAAAAATGCACAACGACCCAATATCGTTGCGCATTCTCATAATCGTCCGTTAGTGGAATTCCGCGTTTCCAAACGGAACAAAAATAAAAAATGTCTTTTCGTTATTTGCCTTGGGTTCTTCTCATTCTGAGCGCGGCTGTCAGCGATGCTGTAAGTTTCATAATGAAATAGAAGATAAGTGATCAATGTTGGTGGATGGGCGATTACGGTGTTCGACTTTGGCGGTACTTCGAATTAAGAAGTCTTAAGCGCACGACCGATACTCGGTGCGGTTACCGCTTACCCGTAAATCAATTGGCGCATCGATCAGTCTTCGGAAATCTGATACTTTTGAAAACTCGTAGATCTTTGAGAACTTGGAATCACAATAATATGGTGCCTATTCTAGCATTGGTTCTCCACAGTTTCCACGTGCCCTTCTCAAATGCGGCACGGTGTAGCTTGAGCATTGACGAAACGTTGGAATATATTAGCTAAGTGTGAATTGGGAGTGCATAAAAAGGATTCGTATGAGAAGGGTAAGGTACCTGACCCATGTAAAGCCCACTTTATTTGTTTTTCAATACAAACGATAAACTATGAATATTGAAACAAAACAAAAATGTTTCTTTAATCATTTATCCAATGATCAAAGTACTAATAATCATTTTGGTTCAGAAAGCAATGTTTACTATTAACTATAAGCTTTTTTAAAAAAAAGCGAGTTCTGGGTTTTACTCAGACCGCTGTTTCTTAATAAGGCCATACCCGTTGTAACTTCGTACAAGAAATTTAAAAAATACATAATCTTCAATTTTAAACTCAAATTTTGATAAAAACGTGTACAGTGCTGATAAACCACTACATATAATTAGAATAAAGATTCACTGAGTAATATTGAAAACACTTTTTGTTTTCAAATGTTTTTGTACGTGGAAATTTAAAAAACGCCCACGTGCGATCGCACGCGCTGCCTTCTATCGACTGAAAATTTGTTTGGGTTCACCACAACGCTGCGGTTGCTATGGCAAGTGCGGTCGTTCAAATTTAGACACTCGACGACGAGAGCTCAATCCGTTTGACTTTGTAATTTTGCATATTTAAAACGTGGACTTTATCAGGCCTTACATGAATCAGGTACCTTAATACAAAAAAGCAATGAATGATGTAACGATGGAAATAGAACGAACTTGAAGGTATGAAGGAATTCGAAAACAAAGAAACGTTCAGATAGACTCGCGTTTCAGGCAATGAGCATGCAGCAGATGGAGAACGCAGCAGCCGGCTTCAGGAAATCGTGTATTCAAAAAGTTGGAGTTGATCCGGGTAATTATTTAAAATCACCATAAACTTTGCATCGTTTGAACGCGTTAAAAATAATTTTCTTTTCTCAATTCTCCAATTCTCGTAACTTGTCCGGAATACGAAAATTATTTGAATGTTTCTTGTGATTCTAATTGGAGGATGAGAGGGGGATGGGAGATAATAAAACGAATGAAAATTAACATAAAAAGAAAAGAAAAATCGAAGACAATTTTCGCTGCTTTCCAACTATTGAACCTCAAAAACTTTTATTTGAATGAGTCTTTAGCTCTATCTATCTGCGTATATATTGTTAACTACATCGTTAACAGCGATTGTTAACGCATTACGAATAACAAATTGTACGCTTTTCATGGTGAGCAGCGCTTGTAGCTGGGACGAAAAATGGAGAATTTCCCCCGGATGAAAAGTTACAGTGCTACCTGAAATGTGTGATGGGAATACTGAAAACGGCAAGTCATTTTTATAACGCATTTCTTTATTATTTTTCCTTGCCGCTATGATCATAAACGGTCGTACATTGTTATTTATTCAATTATTAATAATCCAGCTTAAAAATGGACGACCAGTTCTCGAATCGATTTTGAAACAAATTACCGTCCTGATGCCAACGGAGATGCAAGCACGGAACATCGCCGCCGCTGAAAGCTGCACCGCTATAGGCAAGTTCTATCAATTTATCACGTTACGAGAATCAGTCGGTCCCAGCTGATAAATTCACATGACGTTGAAGTTTCCATCATTGGAATTCAACGGCTTGTTTTTTTCTCATTTATTCATTTTTATTAACAAATGCTTTTTCGCAAATTATATCCAAAAATTGTAGTAAATATATATGAAAATATTGAAGCTGTCCTAGCAGCCAAAACGGGTCAAAAAAATATTCCTACAATACAAAAGAACTGTGAAGAAAAAAGATTAAAAATCGATCGGACATCCATTTTTATGTATTCACATTACAGTGTTCCTTATTTTACGAATTCATTATTTTTCAACGCGTCCTATTTTTATTTATTTTGCCGTTAAATATTCGCAGAATAAATTTAGGCTCGTTTTAAGTATTTCAAACCGTGTCGAATTACATGGAACCCTATTCACACAAGATCGACATAAAATATATACATTGTCGAAATTAATTTAATAATTCAAACGGTATTGCAATTCTAATAATATAAAAGCAGATTTCTTTTTTTTTGTACTTACTTGACTGATTATTTTATAACGAAAAAAAGCATTTGTGAATGAAAAATCATAGACAACATTCATTTTATGTAAAACTCCAAGAACTCCCACGGCACGAGTCTATGCCATTACAGAAAATATGAAATTTGATATTTAGTCTGCCTTAGTGCATCGAACAATATTAGAGAGTCATACATTTTTTAGGTTTTGTTATTCTTTAAATACATATCAATTAAAACTTGAATAATTAATAAAAAAAAATGGCAATAGAAAAAACGTCAGTTGAAACTGACCTACTCTTCTGGATTTGAAAAAATCTTACGGTCACCTAACCCCATAACATCGAAGTTTATATATTTTAAATAAAAATGAATTTATTTTTAATGGATAAAAAAATCTTTTTTGGGAAGTTAAAGCTACGAACATCAGTCAAACGTTAATGACGATTTTAGTTCTTGTACCACAACCGGAAATAGCAAAGAAAGATATCAATCGAGAAAAAGCATCACCTAAAGAAATACCTAAATCTTTTTCAAATGTAAAAACGAATAAATACGAAAAATATTGTTACAGATTTCGATGACAACGAATGCGTTGCAGCCTGGCAATATCTCAAATGTCAGTACGAGACGGCACCCGAAGTGTTTTTCTTCCCGTGAGAATGTTTTCGATTTTCATCTAATTGATCAATTAGTCACCATGATTGTTTCGCATAGCGCCAGACCCAATATTTTCAAGAGTAAAAACCGAAGACTCCGAGAAGAAAGAAAAAGTGCTCGGCAGAGTATCAAATTGTACACGCAATAATTTCATCGATAAATTCCGTGAAAAAAAAACTGAGTAAGATGAGATTCGTAATTATGGAATGTCACGGAAGAACATCGAGCCTGTGCACGTCCTGCGTCATTTTTTTGTCCCGTCTATTCTCTCTCTTTCTTTCTCTCTCTCGCTCTCTCTCTCTCCGTCTCTCTCTGGACATTACGTAAAGAAGATGCCCAAGGAATGTTTTCGAAACTTCGTACAGAGGCAAAGAGTGTGTACGTTTTTTTGATTCGCTCTTGAACTTGCCTCGTATGGGCGGTAGGTTGTCTTGTTGATTGCTCTGTAATTTTCGTTCCCGTACATATTAATACGTACATACGAAGCGATTTTGCGGTCAATGTTCAAACGTCAACGTGACCAAAGCGGAAACCGGAGGGAATATATAAGAGCGGCGAGCGGATTCCTTGCGCGACCACATTTCCGTCGGTTACTCGATCTGGATGAGCCGTCATCGGTTCACCCTCCGATCGTGATCGCTCATCCTACAGAGCTTTTTTCGCTTTCCTTCAAAACAATTTTTTTTCCTCCTCAATTAGTCGATCGTTCGATCGAAGTACCGCAAAAAGGGCGCGATAAAAAAAAGAAGAAGGGTGATAAAAATTGACATCATGCAGAGAACGACGATGATTTTCGTATTGGCTGTGGGCTTTTTGGCCATTAGTAGTTTTCCGGAAACCGAAGCCGTGAGTATTCCAATTTTTGTGTTTGGGTAAAAATGTTGATACCGGAAATAGAGTAGAAACATTCGACCAAAGCAGGAGACAAAAATCTTCGGTCTCAAGGTCACCTTGTAGTGATTATCATTTTCTTAGTGTTGTTTACGTGGTTTTTTTTTTTTTAGATTGTTGCATCATTATATTTACTACTTTTTTTAAATGTTAATATAAAATATAAATCTTTTATAAAGGTATAAAACGAGTGTGAAAAATGATTTTTTAATTTATGAAATTATTCATTTTCGTTGTAACCGGAAAGGTTTTTTTGAGACGGTTTTTTTTAGAAAATGTTACAGGTGTTTTTGGGGGATCAGAAACTAGTCAAAATATAAATCGCGTTTTTGAATACTTCTGACACTTATACGGTAACCCAGCGTCAAAATAATTTCAAGTTTTTATGTTTAGTTCAATTTTTCTTCATTATTACTTCGAGTGCAATTTTTCATGATCGTCCTTTTCATGGGGTGGGGGAATGATGAGGGCAGGTGATAAGAAAATTTCGATTTGGACCGATTTTATTGAAAATAGTTCTGAAGCCGATTTATTTTTCACATGCTCCGAATTGTTGTACTCGATCGTGTACGACTTATCACCCGGTGCGACTTTCAAATGAAGAGGATGACCATGGCGCAAATAAAAAACGCTATGAAGGGAATGGGCAAGAGCTGTATCGGCAAATCTGGTGTTACACCGGGTACGTAGGAAGACGCTAAATTCGTTTCTTAATCATTTTTTTTTTTCGAAATCTCGCTTATTTTAGTCGAATTATTTTTTCGAAATACGGAAATTAACAAAATAGCCAGACTTTGAAATGGTTGAATAATCCGGCAAAGACTGGTTTATAATGAAACGTAAAATTGACGAGATATTAATGTTATTATTGTTTTTACCATATCCACCATTGAGGCATTGGTGTCACTATTGTTATTAATATTTTATGTGTAACGAGAGTTTTTGCGCAGAGGTCTTGGCGCAATCGAAAAATGGCGAATTTCCACCTGACAAAGCACTCCAATGTTACTACCTGTGTCTTTTCCGGCAAATGAAACTCGTAAGTTGTTATAAGCTACCTGACCCATGTAAGGCGCTCATTATTTGTTTTTAAGTACCAAAAAAAAACTATCAATGTTGAAATGAAACAAAAAAGTTTATTAAATCCATTATTCAATAATCAACGTATTAATCATTTTGGTTCAGAAAACAATATTCACTATTAACTATAAGTTTTTTGTAAAAAAGCGTCTTCTGGGCCTTATTCAGACCACTATTCCTAATAAAGTCATACCCGTTGTAACTTCGTACAAAAAAAAAACAAACAAAAAATATATAATCTTCAATTTTTAACTTGAATTTTGCCAACAACATGTATAGTGCTGATAAACCACTACATATAATTGGAATAAAGATTCGCTAATATTGAAAACAGTTTTTGTTTTCGAAAGTTTTTGTACGTCGAAATTCAAGAAACGGCTGCGTGCGATTGCCATTGCAATTGCGGCCATTCAAAGTTAAACACGAGACGATGAGAGCTCAATCCGTTTGACTTTGTAGTTTTGGATATTTAAAACGTGTACTTTATTAGGCACTGGGCCTTACATGGATCAGGTACCTTATTTGAAGAGCTTTCGTCTCTCCGACAGCTACAATGAACTGAATTGTTTTAACAGTTGCAAGATGGTACCCTATCTCTGGAGGTCATGTACAAAAACATTGACATGTTGATGCCATTGGATATAGTAGACAGAGCCAAGGATGTGAGCAAGCAATGCTACGATTTGGGTAAAATTAAATCTCCCAATAATTCCACGAGCACAGTGTTATTTGTTCATTCTTTAGTTTTACATTATCGGTCAAATAATTATTTCGATAATTATTTCAGCAACCAGTGACGATACTTGCGAGCGAAGCTGGCAATTCACCAAATGTTACTACGAAACGGACCCGGAGGTAATGCGTCAATTGATTTTTCGATCGTTCTTTAAATTCGATTGATAGCGGTTCTCAGCAGGTCCCCTTGAAACTTGTCTCTTTCTTAATTTCCTTTAGAATAACTACCAACGTTATCTCTTTCCTAGTTTTATCACATCTGCACTAGGGCAAGGGGAAACTAGGGACAACCGTAAGTTCCGAAATGTTGGTCCGGGTAAATTCTGGTTAACACGGGAGATCGCCGCGACCGCCCTTCGACCTCGCATCCACAGACGTTGAATTCATTACCAATTGTGATCGCAATTACGAGTACTATTATTGTCCGCGACACGGTAGATCTGGGGGAGATACATTGCCCGTGTTTCGAGTCTACGTGTTCAACAGTGGGACATTACTTCGTTCATGTGCATGCGCAGTTGGTGGAATAGTACAGCAACGCCACCACCAGAGGTCTCGGTCTAGAATTTGTGGCGCAATTAGCGACGAGGCTGCATGGAAGCTTATGGCCAGTAACATGTGCCAAGAGTGGTTTCTAGAGGCTGTATCTCTACCCTCCCCCCCCCCCTCCTTCGCTGCTGCGCTCTCTCGGTCCTTTTCTCCACCACGTGGATTGTAGTATATCGATGCAGATGGTGCATATCGTACATAGCTCGAGCGTTACACGAATAACGAATTTATACAGTAAAACGTGCCCAAGGTTACCCTCGCCTGCTCTTCCGGTTTCCACAAATTATCCAGAAGGAAATGGGCCATTGCTCCCTGGAGGAAATCATTTTGCTTTGCAACATGACCTAAGGAACATCGGGGTTAAACGTGGGGCGGATAAGTTGTGCCAGCAGATATATGGCACTGCAAAAAAAAAAAGAAATCATAGCAACAAGTACATAGTGTTCCGCTAAACTTCACACCGTTACGCTACTTTGGCAGCCATTTTTGTTTCTTCTGGACCATTTTTATCGCAATCTTAATCCCGTTGGAACAACTTACTTCCGGCACTTTGAAAACCCCGATCTCCCAACTTACGCTGTATCGTGGCGGTATAGTAAATTAATCTCGCAGTTATTATATGTAGATGAAATAGGTACGTAATGGGATGAAGTACTGTCGAGACTGGAATTGGTGTCATTGGAGCTGGTTTTATCGGAGCCTATATAATACTCTTTTTTAATTGATTATTTTGTTTGTTTAGTCACTTTCTAAATTATTATTCTAAATTAGAGGAGAACTTTAAAGAAATGTTTAGATATTCTTAAAATTCGTTTTCCAATTCGATGAAGCAAACTTCAACGTCATCATTCCTAATAGACGTACCCAACGAAAAGCTAACGGGAAAAATGTATTACACTCGAACGATTCTAACTTTGGTGTTCTGATTTTCAAAACTGTTCACAGATATACTTCTTCCCGTGAGCGACACGCGAACGAGGCCTCGAGACTGCGGAATTTTCAGGACTTGGAGAAAAAGCCAAGACAACCGAGCATTGGGAAAACTAGGCGAAAAATCGAGAGTGGTAGATGCAAACGACGACGAGGAGTTCCGAGATGCACGGGTCTTGAAACTCGAGCTCGTGGACGGGCCAACTTTACGAAAGTGAACTCGTCGTTCGTGCCGATTGATCTTCAGCAAGTACAGAAGCCACAGGACTATTCGGCAGACAACGTTCTACAATCCAGAGCAGCGATACTGATTATCGATTGGCACGATCACTCGACTGAAAAACTGAAGGATACATAGGAAACTTCGCCCAACGCCCTTTTTTCATAGTCGAGCGATACATTTGTTATTACGATTTGCTTTTATACCGATTATTTTAGCCGATGTTGAACCAGTCTTCCATTGAGATTGCTGATAGGTTTTTCTCTCTCTCCAAAGTCCTCGAAATTATTCCGCATTTATAAAATGAGAGTAAATTATGTAAATTTTTCTATATTTGGGATGTAATAAATACGACATACTTGTTATTGTTATAATTCTTATTTTTATTGTTATCATCATCATCATCATCATCATCGGTATCCTTTCACATTTCTGACTTTGCCTGTAATGTCCGGCCATCTGTTGGAATCAACGAGAAGTTATCCAAATCTGAATGAATTTTAATATATTTATAATTAAGAGAACGTTGAATGAGTTCTCGCTGTTTCCCGATAGATGGAGGCACCAGAACTGCGCGGGTTCAATTAAAGATGATAATGTACCCATAAAAAAGTACTATAAGCAAACTTTGAATTTAGTCTATTTTACTTTCTGAAGAATGAATAACATTTTCCCCCTAGTGTTAAACATATCAAAATTCAAGCCAAAAAAAAAAGTATGTACCATTACGATGCAACAAAAATGATATTTTTTTTAATTTCCTTAATTTTATACGACGGATACGGAAGTTATTCAAAGATTTTTGGAATTTTTGGCGATTTACGAAAAAAAAAAACATGGAAGAAAAATTATTTTGGATAATTATAAGAAGGCTGTAAAAAAACAATGCAAACTTCAACGTCTGAATTTCACTATGTATTTTTACGTACTTCTTATCGATAACAGCACCTCGTATCAACCGAAACGATAGAAAAGGTTTACCAGGAATTATATATTTTTGTACAAACCCCTATATCGTTTAATGACTTTGTGCTTCGTTTTCGAATTTTTCCAAGAGGATAATTTTACACCCCTTCAGTTTCTCGCACCTACATAAATTCAACCGGAAGCGCTGTGCAGTGTGCGCGCGCGCACACTCTGTTTACTGGTTACACTTTTATTATTCGTTTTACCCCGAGTTCGTCTACTCGGAAATCTTTTAATACAGTTGATGGACATTTCTAAATTGGAATTGGAATACATTAGAATTATATCGAATTGAAAGCATTAGATGAAAGCATTCGACGGATTCATTGACGCCAATAGACATAAAAACCAATATAAAAATAAGTAAATAAAAGAAATTAATTCAGCACATCACTTCTATCCGTTTCTTTTCAAGCACCGATTTTTTCTATTCTATTAGCAAGTCACGGTACTTTGTTCGCGAATGGAAAAGGTGTATCTGTTGGTAGGTGTCGTTTTAAAGCCCGCGTGAACGTAATTACTTGACGACCGTCGCTGTAATCATTCGGGTAAACAGAGAGACTCGAGGTGGCCTAATGGCGAGTATTCATGGAAATCGTTCTTGATTTCGTGTTGTGAACAGATCTGATTGACGAATCGCGCCTTATCCTCTTTGCGAATCATCCCAACCACTTCCGGATGATTGTAATCTCTGCTGTTGTTCAATTCGTGTTGCCTCGAGTTGAGGCGTTTAAGCAATATAGATACGACACGAATATCAACGTCTTTCGTTATATATTCGTCCCGGTGTCTTTTTCTCGGAATTGTAAATTCGATGTAATTGAGAACTGTCGAGGAGATATATATTATTATTTCAGTATTGACAACGCAAAAGTTATTCGCCTTTTCCGATGAAAAATGCACTTTCAGGTTATGTTCGATTACGGGATACATTTTAAAGTGGATTAAATTCTTTGATCACTGGTTGATGCACCAACCGATGACCAAGCGGTCGCTGATCTGGATATCAGCCATAATAAACTCGAAGTACCCTCAGAGCCAAACCCTAACCGTTCAGTTGTCACGAGCTTCAATTATTAATTATTCACTAATTCCTCGCTTTTATTGTTATACAAAATAATATTTCATTGTTTTAAGTTAACAGGCGATGAGCAATCTCAAAATTGCTTGCGCAACGTTCCTACCTCGAATCGGACCAGGAAGTTACGGTAATAAAAAATGAAATCATTCGCGTTCTATTCTAACGACGCAAGCTCCAGCGTCATCGATTTGTTCTCATCATGTTTCAATGTTTTTTTATTTTTTATTTTTTTTATAAGATTACCGTTTATGAAAAATCTGTTATTTATCGATAAAAAAAATGTTATTTCGGAAAAAATGCTATCAAAATAATGAATAATTCTTGTGACTTTTATAGTTTGAAACAGACGAAAGTGGTTTGGGTAGCGAAAAGAAAAAAAAAGCATTTTCATTGCATTGCGATACCAACGAGGATATAAAACGCAGATGCGAGGATTTTTTAAATTTATTGGCCTTTATCGATAAATCCACGGAATAACGTCACCCCTTATGAATTGCATGGTCACCACGTTCATTTCGCACTTGTCTCTCCTGCATGTGCAAATGAGAGCTTAAGCGGAAAACACACGTGCTCGCATTGGGGGTTCTACAACCGCTCGTTCTTCGTCTCTCTCTCTCTCTCTCTCTCTCTCTCTCTGTCATTTGCTTTCTTTCTCTGATTACACACACACGTGCACCCAGTTTCGCACTCCCTTCCTCGTATTATTCCCATTCCCAAGGCACGAGCAACAGTACGTACAAATTCCACAATTCCCCATGAAATTAACATTGTTTGAATTCCAGCACGGCTGGCAGTGCTAAATCATGGATCAACCGGACCGCGAAAAGCTTTTTCACATTTATTTTTCGTTACGCGTTTCAAGATCGCGACGAAGCGAGAGTCGTTATTTGCCGGACCGTTGCAATTGCACGATTAATAACAATAAAGGGGAGTTACCGAAAGTTTCTTTTTTTTTTCGTCGAGCTATTCTTTGTTATATCGTAATAGAACTTTCATCAAAGTTCCACCAACGCTTTGTTTTTGGGGATTCGAGACTGAGGGCTCCACCCCTCATAATAAAAAAAAAATATACCAATTAGTGATTGTTTTGATGGAGTCGTTGGGGTGAAACAAAATTCTTTTTTTGTTTTTTTCTTCTGTTTTTATTTTCCATTTATATCCGAAATCTTTTTTTACTATTATAGGTTATGGATCCGTAGCGGGGATTTTCAAAAATATTTCTGTGACGAGTACAAAAAAAATGTGTTTTCTCACTACTTGTTTATTTATTAATTATTACTTACTCTATTAAATATGAAAATTCTTTTGCCTCGGTTTATTCTTTTTATTTACTTTTTTATTCATATTTATTATTCTTCGTACACCTGCATTTGTTTCGCGACGTTGAGAGAAGTCTCCGTAAAACTGTTAGTGATTCGTAAATCAGTGGACTATAAACTATCAAGTATATTATCAAAAACTGGCGAAAGTGAAAACATTTCATAAAATGTGATGAAAATAAATACTTTTATTTTTGAGTTTGTAGTTTGGGTTATTAATTTTAGGTTAATTTTCCTTAATTAGAAAAAAACTACGAAGCTATTTTTGATTCGATTTCAATAATGTTTTATAACTCAGACACGATTTTGTAAGTGACGAATCTATTCTCCGAAATTGGAATTACATAAGTACTCATAATTTACAAAATTGTACTCTATCGTATATTAGAATTAGCGAAGTTTCATACTTTAATCTTGTAATTTTTGAAATATCAGGTTTTTTTTTGTCAACACTTGAGTCGTTAGCACCCGTCGATTACAAAGTCGTTCACGTAATCGCAGACTGGGATTGCGCGTATTGAGATATCTCGGTAAATTATCAAAGCCTCTGGTTTCCTGTCGTGCGCTGAACGAAGGCCGCCGATTTCACAGGATTCTGCGTGGATCCGTAATTCATTGTCGAGAAGCGCACACCAGCTGCCCCGATGATATAAATGTAGGAGGAGTCGACTTTTCGAACCATTAGTCCGTGGTCACGCGATAATCCGGCAAGCTTAGAACAACCGCGTTTTGGTTAAAGCAAACGTTGTTGCATTTCATCATTTTGCATCGGGAAGATACAACGTAAAATGAAAACCGTTGTGATTTTCATTGCCTTGTTTTTGGCTCTCGTAGCTGTAAGTGCACTTTTTTTTTGTCCTTTTTAAACTTCACCCTTAAGAATTCACGTCCAAATTCATTTTTTCATCGCGATCCTACAAATTTACTACGATTTGGTATTATTCTATTTTTCAATGTGATACTCCATTTGCTTTTTCGTCCACAATCGTAATCAGGCGGAGGAAGAAAAAAAGTGTCCTGTCAGGGCAGCCCTGGAAAAAGGCATCGACAAGTGCATCGACGAACTCGACCCTAGCGAAGGTAACGAAGAGCCATGTGCATTTTATCTATTAATGTATCACTGGATAAACCGTCGCGAAAAATGTTATTACAAAAATGGGGAAACCATTTTTTTTTTTACGAGTCTTGATCATTTCGCGTATATTTTTCCATACAAACAAATAATTTATTTATAAGTGTTCATTTTTATCTGTTATTATTAAATCATAAATTTCGTAATTTTGATTTACAATCACATTTTTTAATTTTATTTATAATCGTTATTTATTTCGTTTGATCTTTTGTAACTCGTAAAGAGTTCAGTGAAAAATTAGAAAATAATTCGTGTATTATTATTTCATCAAGAATCGTAATTCATCAACATTTCAAGAATTTTGATGATTATTATTTTTAATCCATCCAGCAATGCCTTAAAAAAAAACTAAACGAAAAAGCAAACGTTTTTTTTTAACCTGTACTTGATCATAAAATAGACACGTTGGACGCCGTGATGAAAGAGGAAGGCCAAGATCGTGAGGAAGTTCAATGCTTCCAAGCTTGCATGATGAACAAGGCCGGTCTGGTGAGTGACAGTGATGAATAGAAGGTGTATTAATTAATATATACGTAGATTTAAATAAAATAGTAATTTTACGAATGTGTATTATTTTATTGATCGAGACATTATTCCACAAGTTGAATCATTCTGGAGCAACGATTTAAAAAAATGTAAATAAAAATTGTAGCAACACTAATCGTATTTTGATCTTGAAAAATATATTTTTTTCTAATTAGAAAGCTTCATAAAGAAAAAAAAATCGATACCGTTTCAACGAATGTCACAGGTCAAAGAAATAGAAAAACCAGTCCTGCCATCGAACTGTAAATAAGTATTTGTAGTTATTTTTTTGCCACACTATTTTTTACAACGAGAGTTCAAAACATAGATTTTTCTCTAAATGCACAGTGACTTTTTACTAGCTTTCCACCTTTCTTTTTGTTCGATTCCCAACCAGATGAACGATGCTAAATTTGACTTCGACAAACTGGAGGAGGTAATGAGATCGGTGGACGATCCTGACGAGGATGAGATCACAAAAGTCATTGACCTATTGAAGGATTGCAAGGAAAAGGGTAAGAAAATTCGTAACTAATACGAACAATTTTTTCAAGCCTTAGTGTCGATGAAATTTGCATCGTTGGACAAAATTTAAACATCGAAAATGACTTTTTTAATTATCCAAATTTTTGTTACGAGAGTTACAACTTTGGAGAGTCTTATAAAAAATCTACAATGCAAATTTACGAAAAATGATATCGAGTACTAATGAAATTTATGAAAAATGATATCGAGTACTAATGAAATTTAGAAACGATTAAAAATAAAAAGGAATTTTCGTGGCGTTCCAACGATGCAACCTTTAACATCGTTCGCCACTTTTTTTCTCATCGGTTTCGTTTCTCGTATGGCGTAACAGCGGAAGTTTCGGACAACCAATGTGAAGTGGCTGGGGCTTACGTCAAATGCGTAAAAGATCAGGTAGAGGCAGAGAAGTAAATCGGTGCTACAATGTTCAACAACACTTTTCTCGTTGTTGAGCCGCAGCAAAAAAAAAATCAAGAAAATCGTTATATGAAATGTGAGTCTGATTCACTAGTATCAACATCAGGTATACAGTATGAAACGACAATATCCTTCTTGCGTTCTCAATATTTCGGCTGTGTGCAGATGTATTAATGCAAAATGTATCTCAACTAATAAAAAAAAGCACGTGGGCATTAAATAATTTCGATTTTCACTTGTTTCTTGCAGTCCCTCGATTTCAGAACTATCGATCCCCCAAAAAGCCACACATCCTTCGTCAATATTCCTCAAAGTCCCATATGCCCAAATACAGTTTTAGAAAATAAACTCCAAAACCGAAAAAAAACTTGTTTTTAAATAATACGATAAATATTAATAGCAAACTTTTAATTCTAAACGAAACTTTTGACCATAAACGTAGAATACGAAAAAAAAGAACCCAATATCCCAATCTCTATTTTCGAATTTATAAAACAATGTAACATTATTTTCGTTCCATCCCAGCTTCAACATCATACGAAGAAAGACAAAAGAGCCGAGAAAGGGTTCTGCGGTTGGACCCAGACTACGTGACTGCTTGTTTATTTTCGAAACAATGTTTCTCCCGGCCCTCCCCCCAAGTGGCCGGAAGTCGATAGCCACATGTTTCCGATCGTTGCGCATGAGATTAAAGCTTGCACCGTTGGAATTTAACGAAAGTGATTATTTCCAAAAAAAATGTCGATATTATTTTTCCCCTAAAAAACGTAACGAAAACACCTCCATAATTTTTCACCGCACATTTCGAAATCTACAATTCGAATCTGAAAAAAAAGAATTTCGTATAATTCTAAAAAAAAGAAAATTTTTAAAAAATGGTAAATGAAACTTCATTACGTTGATACGGTTCGAACTGTTAAAAAGCATTCTTTGAGTGTTGACTGACGCACCGAATGCACAAAGGCAACAATAACATACGTAACGAAAAAGGGAGTGTGCCATTGGGCTATTTGTTGATTCCTGGTGAAAAATGACCGGAATTACTGACTTTCACGAAATCGTATCAACGTTGAATCGCTGTGCACGTCTCGGTTCACCTTGCGCCAAAATATCATTTTCGAGGCAGAGGAAAAAGGAGACTGGACGAAGGGTGGAGGAGATCGAGAGGAAAGAGGGTAGAGACGATAGTCCCTAGGACGGAGGTTAGAAGAGGCGGTAGACCAAAAGTTGGAAACTCGGAGCGACGTCGGTCGGGGCACTTATGCAAATGGACCCAACCAAGCTGGTATACATCAGCAGGAGTGGGTACGTGGATAGGTGATTCTGAACCCTGGTTGGGGCTTCTTCTACTACATCCTACTGTGTCCCTTCATGCCCCTCGCGCAATGGCAAAAGTGATGCCAACCTGCCCTGTTAACCGGAAACATAGCTGAAGTCCCGACAACAACAAGGACTACCTACCGGATCTCCCTTTAACGTTTGGGTCTACCTGTATTCTCTTCAGAACTACAAGGAGAAGCTCTGCACCCTCTCGTCGTCGTTCTCGCCTGTACAAAGCATCCTACAAGGGCAAACTTTACGGAGTCATGACGACATCGTCGTTTAGTCGAGTGCCTAGGCCAGAGGGTACACCGGATCAGGTGCATCGGATGAATAATAAAACGCGTGGAAGTTCGTGCGCGGTGAAGCATATCCGGTAATGATACGGAAGAGAAATAGAGAAGGATGAAAGTGAATTTTTCTCGCAACACGTTAGATCTTGTGATATTGAGGTTTTATTGAGATAGGGTAAAAGTTCATTTGTTTTTATGGGGACAATCATTGAAGATCTAGTATTAGTAAAGACAGAGAAAAATTATGGTATTGAAGTTTGTGTCGTTGAAGTACTATCAATTTTTTCCAACTTTTTAATCTTCTTCTTATCAACGATGATAAACTACAGATTTTTAATTTTTGACTGATAAAGAATCCTAAATAATGTTTGCATTATTTTCGTAGCTGAAACGTGACAGAGACGATTCGATTAATCAAACGAACAAATATCACCGTTGCATTCCAACGTTGCTAGGATCAACTTCGTAGAAGAATTTGGATTTTGGTAGATCGAAACGAACCAACGACGAGAAACTAGCTGACTTTATGAAACAATTACATATTTATTGGCATTGATACCCATTTATCATTTACGAGTAATAAGCTGATCTCGTATATCCTAAATAATCATTAGGTTGTTTCATTAACGGTTTTCATCCTAAGCTCTATTTAAATACCGCAAAAAAGCTGATACCCCAACATAATCCTGACGTAATTCATAACCCGCTCAAACCGTGAACTAGAGTTACTTCTTCGCCTCGTGCATCACTAATTTGGGAATAAAGTCGAAATCAGTCTGTCCCAAATGCAACACTTCATTCGAACTGAAAGATCTTCAGGTTTAAAAGAAACATTGGAAAAGCAGGATACGTTTATCAGCTCGGGTAGCTTACCTATCACTCCTATGTCCGAATTATACAAGTTCAATCTTTTTCAAAACCTGATAGTCACGTTCTATTCGTACATTTTCAACTGTGACATTTGGAAAACTCGTTTTCCGGCAATGTCTGGACGGGTCCTTCGAATCCGGAGTATGGAGGCAATAACTGCGTCAGGTCGATGTACACGCATGATTAGGATCCGTGTGAAAAAGAGCGAATAAAGGGAGAGCAAGGCAGAAAGAGGGAAAGGTACCAACCGACAGAGAAAGAAGAGAGCTAGGGAGGACAAGCGTTGGAGACGTTTCTGACTTTGGGAATATTCGCAGACGAATAGCGACCCCTCGGTTCTATCGTCCGAGAACCCAACCGAAATTCCACGAGAGTTTCCGTGAAATTAACATCGCTAGGATTCCGTAACCAACCGGGTCTCGGCAATGCGGGTGAATCACTCAAGTCCCTAACAAGCTCTTTACGACTGACGATTGTACGTTAAAAGTGTGGTTGACTATTGCGGTTACATAATTCGATTTGTTATCCTACCGGATCACTACCATACATCGTTCAAACCCATAATTCAACATTCGTAAATTTGTTCGTCAACGATCGGTCCCTCTTTATCGGTGTTTTCCCTCGCGCGATGAAATTCGTATGGAGAGTTAACGACCGCAAATGTGTTGAATGCAAGTTTCGACCCTCCGCGGTATAACCGCAGAAGTGGCAATACACCCGAGGATCATTGTAAAATTAGAAGCTCCTAGGGGTTAGGGTAAAAGCGAGTAAAGTTTCGACGAGTTGAGACTTTGCGCAGGAGCGTAGAAGTGGGGTTCTCCGCGATGAAACGACAGCTAATAAACGGTACTGCCGTAAAGACGGTCCCACGGTAGGGTATACGACGATCACGACGAGGACAACGGGAAGCCAATTCGCAGGATAATTTTACAGGGTTATATTTTTGTCACCCCGGCACCTCTTTTGCGCCCGAACTGAACCTACGTATTTCCAGATATTGCACAGCAATGGCTTTGAAGTTTTAATCGTTGCAACAGAAAGATCTCTTTTAGTTTCTGTTTCCTCAGATGCATAATTGGACGTCTGTTTTTTTTATAGACTAACATTTTTTATAACTAATTTCACGAAAAAATGAGGCGTTCTTTGTTTCTCATTAGAATCGATTGTACAGGCATTTCTTAGATCCTACATCCCATTCTTAGCCATGAATCTTCAATTCCCATATTTAACTTATTCCTTATTTAATCTTGGAAACCAATTATTTTCTATTAAAAAATCAATTTCACAAACGTTTCGCGAAGATCTAAAAATGGTTTGGACAGAATTTGTTTCCTTGAGATTATACAATGCCTGACGAAAGAAAATTCGTGACCATAGATTTTGCATGATTGTACCAAGTGTATTGAAGAACAAATAAATCATTTTTATACCCTTTTTCGATAGATTAAACGAAAGCCTCGTCGATAAAAAAATAGTCGTTTCGTTCCAGTGCTACTCTTGAATCAAACTGATATTTTTAATGCGAATCAGAACTAGGGATGGGATTTTCCACAAAATGGACCTTTACTCGATTTACTTGACCAACGACTTCAGAACGGTCTACCCAGTTTGCCCATTGTGAACGCGGCAGGACCATTATCAAATGTTTAATCCCCCCCCCCCTCCCTTATATATATGTAGTCCCTATATGTATTCCCACAAACGCATAAATAACTATTCAGTAATAATAATTTGGCCGCGAAACTATTACGGCCAACCGTAAAATTAAGCGAGCGTTAAGGAGAGGGTGGTCGACGACGCCGCTAGTATGCGGCTGCTCCCCATTCGCAAATTTCACCCCTAGACCACCCTCTCACTTCGCATGCGGAACACAATAAAATTCTCGCCCAGGCAGGCGAATAACTCTCGTCGATCTTCTCACGCATGTCCCTGCACACGTTATCGCGACTGTACAGTCTATTGCGTCCACAATTCGCGTACTACTGTTGCAACGAATAAAAAAAAAAGTACGAAAAATTGCTTCGATAATTCCGGTCGGATCGATCGGATGACGAATTTTGCATCGCTGAAACGCAACGAACATGTATTCGTTTCAATTACACCATTTTTTTATTGCCCATTTGTTCTGTGAAAATCGTTCGAACGTTCTTTACATGTTTTTATCGGATATTTATGATCATGATTTTGAAAGGAAAACGTTGGTGATTGTGCAAACAAAGATCGTTTCAGTGTGACCCTTCGAAAAATCACGGATTTTTGCGATTTTTTTAAATGTTGTAATAAAGTGAAAAAGTTCAATTTTCTACTCACTTATAGATAGATGGATATATATATACCTTTGCACCTTTTTGGAAAACCAATCCTTAAGGAGATAAACTCAGGAATTCCGTCGGTTTTTAATGAAAAACCATTAACATTGTTGATAATCCCATAAATTTAGAATGGCGTATTTCAGCTTTTGAAAAAAACCATTCCTCAAGGGATTCGAAAGTATTTCAAACGAAATCTTGAGATCCAGGCAAGCGAAAGGTAGGCGAGTTCTCGCATGGGCGTATCAGTAGAATACGTGTAAGGTTCAGCCCTGGTAGTCAAAGAGCAATGTACTAGGTACGGAAATCGAAGAGTTATATGATGGAGCAAGGATACAGTGAGGATGGAGAGATAGATAGAGAGAGAGAGAGAGAGAGAAGAGGGATGCAGAGGGAAGCTGCGTGGAGTAACGGTAAGGTCTATGCCCCCCTCTGTCTGTGTCTCTCGGCAGAATCGATTTTAGGCGCGTGGTGGACCACCATAGGCTTGTTCGAGATGGAACCCTCTCCCCAATGGGCCGGGACTCGACGTCGGAACGAATACTCTCTCCTGCCCTTGCCTTCACTCATTCTCTTTCTCTCTCTCTCTTTCCGAGTCGACGCCGACGTGAAAATGTGCCGCCTACACAGACAGCCGACAGACAATCCGACTTACGATAGAGATTCCATTCCGGTCGGTCCACAAAACCCGATTAATTTTCATTTCGCAAGTTCACATTCTTCTCTCTCCTCGATAAGGGAGGAGAAAAAAGTCACACGTAAAAACGCGACGACGAAGGTACACGAAAATCTGATTGCTTTTTGACAAAAGGTGATATGATTTTTCATATGATTCAATTCACGGGAAATTATTAATACGTAAATTTCGTAAAAAAAAAAATGTTTCGTTCCAGGATGGAAATGTTGACAAAAGTCGGGACAGTCGAATTGCTACGCAACCCTGCTTAAAGAAAAATAAATCCTCGATTTCAATTTCGAATGATATCTAGATTTTCTTCACAAACGCTTATAAAGATTAGGAGGTCTCTCGAACACTCCCAATTATTAAAAATCATTTTTATAAAAAAAGAATAGTCCTGACCTATTAAAACACTCACCTTAATCGGTAACACCCGAGAGTATCGTTTCTGAAGGTTTCGTCTAAACCACATTTTTATCAATTTAGTAGCGGAAAAACTTATTCCATCGTTTCGTCTCGAAAGCCTTCATCGCTATTTTATTTAATCGATAATATTTTTACGTACTGAATATTTACGTAATGAAACAGCTACTTTTTATGACATTGAAGTTTCTATATTTCAAATGGAACGGTATTACTTCTTGCTTTTCATTCTTCGTGACTTTGTTTTTATCACTATTCAAAGTCATCATTAGAAAATACTTGAATTTCTGAAACTGACGAGTACAAAGATTTCAACAATATTCACGTTTGCATTTGCGGTAAAAAAAATGATGTCTCCGATTAGGATTATTTTTTCGTTGCGTTTCAACGATGCTACCTTTAATGTCACCTACTTTTTTACAAATAAAGAAAATTCGAATGGACAAAATATTAAACAATAGTTTTACAAAGCTATTGTTTCATGCTCACTTCAGTCAATTTTATATTAAATTGATCGATTATTTGAATCAAATTGTTTTAAAATAAAGTTTTATGGTGGGAGTATTGAGTTTTCTGGGGAGAAGAAGCTCAGCCGTACCTCCTGCCTACGGCAATAGCCATACTGATGATATATGACACTTCAAAGGAGTAATTAACGAGTACTTTAATGCGTGGCCGGATTTTTACTCACCAACAGTAATTCTTCTTAAATTTGCTCGCTCGAAGACCGTGCGTCGATAAAATCGCATAAATGTATCAGTTTTCAAAAAATCTCGGAAATATTTACAATTTTGACATTATTCGAAGACAGTTTTGAAATGCAGCCTGTCAGCAAAAAAAAAACAAAAAACGAACTTTAATGGTGATACAAACTGAACACACACGCTCGTAAATGTGACTGTAACAAAAAATTATGTGTTTACGCGTGTGTATTTATAAAAGATCCGTCCGAAGGTAAAAAAATGTTCCGGCGATGAGGTGGCCACGGAGCAAAGCCCGCAATTCGATTCTGGTATGTACGTATAGACGTCCAGGCAGACGGTACACATACGGGGAGAATAAAGGTGTCGTTGAGCAGGTCCCCGGGAGCAATATACCCGGGATAGCCACTTACTTTTATTACACCTCCTTTTATCGTTTTATGATAGCACACAATTTTCTCGTATCAGACCACTGAATGGAAGATATGGTATACTCTTTCCTTTATCACGTCAAACGTTAAACAACGACTTCTCGCTTTCCCAATCTCTTTATCTCTGCCTCGATAGATTCTCATGATTTTGAACTTTACGTCACTGGAAAAGACGACGCTTCTTTTTCAATCGCCTAAAGTCGAGGGTCGATCAAAATTCTGATAAAGAATGAGCTGAATTTAAAAATATATTCGTACTATATCAAATTACAAGATCATAAAATCGTAATTTCAATCAACCCGTAATTAATGAAATAATTTTTTAACCTTGTCAAACCAATTTAGCTAGCGCAAGGATACTACGATAATAAACCAAATTGTGAATTGTGAAACGGTATTTACAATTTCTTAAATTGTCCTAACAAAATATGTATTGTCGAAACGTATATTTGCTTGGTAATACAAAAATTATCAAAAATAGACTCGGTCGTCGTGATTGATAACGGGACCCTCGTCAACAAGTTTCCCTCCACATCGCAATCTATTCTATTTTCATAAATATCATTAAATATCATAAATATCGATAAATACCCTATATTTCTCTAGAAATATTCATAAATATCCTATTTCATAAACATCATACTTTTTTCAATTTTTCTTCAACCGTCAAATAAAAATTCCAAAAGAAAGATTTACGTATAAAGATCATTGGCCAGTTTTCATCGTTGAAACGTAACGAATTCGTTTTGTCTTTTCTATTTTCATAAATATCACTAAATATTATAAATCATTCATAAATATCCCATATCATAAACATCAAACTTAAAAAAAAAGTGTCATCCGTCAAATAAAAATGCCAAAAGAAACGTTTATGTATAAAGATCATTGACCAATTGAAAAAAAGTTTTTAAAAAATTGAAAATTTAGGAAATTCCAAAAATAAAGTGATCATCTTCACCGCGCGCCAACGTTGCCTCCAGCTGACGCTTCTTTCCTGTTTTTTTTTTTCTATCTCATCAAAACTGACAAAAATTATTATCACCGCGGGGGAACCAGAAACGACTGGTGATTTTCTGAAACAGATAATTCTGTGATCTGGAGTTCGAATGGTTTTCCAAAGATTAGTAGGGGGTTTTGTCGGGTGAGTGTATTCTCTTCCGCAGAGTACATTCGTACAGCGTGATAGGTACCGGTCTTGTTGGCAATCCGGGGGCTGTCGTTGCGATAAAGAGGGTCATTGCCTGGGCGAGAAGACGAGCTCGCGGGTTGCAACGCGCGCGTACACTCTCTCCTTCCGGCGTCCAGTCCCGCGAGCTCGTATGTTCTATGTGTATGGATAAAGCGCGCCCACACGTATCTCTGTATACGTGTAAGTCCGGGTGCTCGCAGGTAGGAAACGGATAAGATTTATCTTATCCCGGTTGACACTGAACGTTTACCAGAGTCCTAGATTCAAAAGTTGTGTCTTTTACTTTTTCATAGCTGCGAGAGAAAACGGAAGCGCGGGATGACGGAAGGGAGAAAAATGCATTAGGAAAGTATAATTTATCCTTATGGATAAATAGTAAACTAAACAGCAAAGAAATACATTAGAAAACCATAATGAGTCATATGTAAAAAAAAAAATGAGGAACAATTTGTTTATTATAAAAGAATATGGAATAAACAAATTTTTAAACATTTTTTTTTACGAATAAATAAAAAAAAATGACAAAAACGCAATTGTACAATCTTTTTTACGTTATTAATTTATAGTAGTACATTTATATCGCAATAAATCTTTTTTTTTATTCGATCAATATTATTATTATTGTCAAGTTTCCGAAGTATTTTTCTTAATTCTTTTTCTACCTCTCTACATTTTCTTCAACTAGGGAAATTGCGGAAAGCCGATACCGCCGGTACCAATTTCAGCCCCCGGACGCGGAACTAGTCGAAAGAAAATTCTTAACGAAAGTGCCCCAGCTGAATTTCGAACCCAGTTCCTACCGATCCGCTGGCTAATGCTAACTACTAGACGAACGCATCAGATTTTATTTCATTAATACAATTAATTAAATTAATTTTGATTTTTTATTTCATTGATACAATTGCTTTGATTTCATGATGCATAAATTGATTATTCGATTGGACTGAAAATAACAATAGGAAATTATAACTGGGATAAATATCGTTGACGATATGGAGTTTTTGTCCCTAAAAATAAAAGCGTTCAGTTGCATAGGGGATCACTCAATTTTCATCGGTTATCATTTTTCTAAACTCACGAACGAATACGCCGGTTGAAAAGTGGGCCCCAAGCTTATGCAATTATTGATTATAATAAACAGTCGCAATACTCATGGCACTAATAGGCGTTTTTAATACTCTATTTTATAATTACTTTTCGTTATACATATCTTCACTGTTGGTATCAGCGAAAGTAGTATCGGCGAGCAACGCGAAATTTTCCTTCCAATCTTACCGGGCAAACGTTTGCTTGATCGAACGTGTGCCAGATCCGATATGAATGGGATATATTCATCAGAATAGTACGTATCGAGTCGATGTTATTCGTGAGATGCAAATTAATAATCCGGTGACCTAATCGCGATACAGTAGCTCGGGTACAAAAAGCCGACAAAAAATTCACGCTGATATCAATAATCAATAATATTGTAATACCGGATTGGGCTCCCGGAGCGACTTAATTGACTCCGCATACTCCGGCTGTTCCGCACAGATCATTGAACATTGATGCACGAAAGGCGTAACGACTCCAACGTCTTAAATCGTGTTGCACGAGCTGTCTCTCTCTTTCTCTCGCTCTCACTTCCTCTCATTTTCCGGCTATCGCCATTCAATAATAATCATAATAATTCGCGGAGAGATTAGAGTGTAAAGTCGACAGGTAGACTCAATATATAATGTATCACAGTGAAAAAAAAATTCCTGTCGTTTTGAATATTCCCGTATGATTTACGCGCGCCACGACCGGTCAAACGAGTTTCCAAATGACTCGTCGTTCCACTCGCCAACCACCAGAATCGTTTCCTTCCCCTCCCCGACCCCCGCTGCCATTTTCCATTTTTCCCTATCCACAAATTGCTTCCGTGAGATATTTCACGAGTATATCACGAGTGGAAACCACGAAATACAGAAGTGACAGATTTATAGAATAATAATGGAATGTAATTGATAATAATTTGAAAATTTGCTGCTTCTATTTGGAAGCGAGGATTGTTTTACTACCAGAATTTGTTCTTTAATTTATTTTTATTTGGTCATTGAAGATTCCGTAAAATTTTCACGAAGTGGCGAAATTATGACGACGTTACGGTTAAAGGAACGACGAACACAGAAGTCTCGACTTTTCGGACGAAGAATCGTGGCAGGACAATTGCTCAGCGCTGACCGTGGGCGCGTCTTTGTTTATTTTCGTGTGGATTCGTTACGAGCGGAGCGTGGAGAAAAGACGCGCGTAGTTTCGTCTCAACGAAAACACACACGTATATGTATATCAATATGAATCCAACGCCGTTATTTAAGTTAGGGAAGAACCTTTTCCAAGCGCACCCATTGAATTTCTATAACATATGAGAAGCTCACCCTATGACCTTTTGATATTTCGTGATTTTTGAGATTCCGGAAAAGTGGCCGGGGTAGTCAAACATTTTTTTTCTGTTTTAAAAGTATTAAAAGGGTTTATTTAATCGAAAATTTTCAGTTGATTACGAATATCAACGAATTTTCGTCGAAAGCATTGTACAGAGCCAAAAAAATCGCGATTTTAAAAGTTTTTTACATTTTTTTCATGGAAATTTTGGGTCTTCGGGGAAATAAATGGTATATTCATGTTCAGGGGACAAAGTTACATCAAAATGAATCAATAAAAAAAATATTTAAAATCCAAAATTTTTTTCGATATTTCGGGGATAAAAGTTTGGTCACTAAATCATGGATAACTTCTTTTCCTTTGGGATTTGACACTCCACTTTGCGCTTGATCTCTTCGTTATGATTTTCTCTTCAAATTGCTTTTTTAATCATTAATATCCGATGATTTTTCGATTTTTGGCAGAATTTCAAAGTTGGACCAT
>JAPYZI010000769.1:0-42080 GCA_030523105.1 Ophioninae sp. A BG-2022a
CTTAAAACACGTTTTTCTTTGCATTGTTTCATGCGTTCGACAAAAATTCTATGATATTCGTAATCAGCATAAAATTTTCGATCAAATAGACCCTTTTAATACTTTTCAAACAGGAAAAAAATGTTCGTTTACCCCGGCCACTTTTCCGGAATCTCAATTGCAATTGTCCTGTCACGATGCTTCACCCGAAAAGTCTAGACTTTCGCGGCCGAATTCGCGTGCGTGGCGCGCCATCCGTCGGTAGTTACTCGCAGCGTAAAACTCGAAAATTATCATTACCGACGGAACGAGGTGCTGCGTCGAAAGTTTCCAACGTTTTCGTCATTCCCTTAAACGTTCCATCTATCTCATGCGCGACGTGGCACAGCTTCGTTTTGAGACGTCTGGCAATGGATTTATACGATCCCTCAGCCTATCGTTTAATACAGACTTCAAACCGTTTCTACCAGCGATTTATTGATCACCTCTCAGTCTTGGAACGAACATCTACAGCGCATAGACTGCGCGTCAGCCACCCTTCAAGATAACAATTTTATTCTTCGCTTCGACAACTCCACGCTCTTCCAGTCGTCGATCCAATTTCTTGGTTTCGTCTTATCAGTAGAGGGAACGTGTCCAGATCGTGATAAGCCGCTGGTTATTGGCAATTCCGCCGAGTCGCGAAATCGAAAACAGCGCTAGCGATTCATCGGGGTATCAACGTATCGGGGACAATTTGGTAAGCATCGTGTAGACTCCATTGAGCCACCGTTGGAGCCTGCTGAACTCCGAAGGTTCCTGGATCTGGACGCGGGAATTCTGCCAAAAAGAACATTTTGGGTTTCTCATTAATCGTAGCGAATAAAAAAAAATTAAAATGGACGCCATCCAACGAAACTTATGAAAAGTACAGCGAAAAAGAGACAACATAAACAAAAGTCCCACGATTAAAAGACCGGCTAACATGATTGAACGGAACTTTTGCCGTTCGTTTTTTTTCTTTTCGATATTGGTTACGCGCGTGCGCATGCGCGAGTCAGTGAACGCGTGCACCAGTGTTCCCTGATAGTTCAGTCACCGGATCGAATCCGTGTAAGAATCGATGAGCCGTACCAAAACGGGAGAAAAGTCCGTGCCAGAACCGCACTATCGTTACATTCACGGTTGGACAAGCTCGCTCAATCGTTATGGATAAGCTCGTGGCTCCGACCTGGATGCCAGTTACGAATACATAGATATATTTTGCCGGATTGAAAGGACGAGCAGAAGGGAAGCACAATACGGACACAATCGTAATTGTATTGCACCAGCGGTATAATCGCTTCTTTTCTTATCTGGTTCTTTTTTTTTCCTTCTTTTCGTCATACGTTTCGATGCTTCGTAATCGTCGATACTCTTATCCCTTCGTTCCCTTTCTTACCCCTTTTGATTCTTGCCTCCATGAAAGCGTATTGAGACATCGGACAGTGCTCGCAATTTTGAAAAAGCGACCAAAAGTGGGTATTTATTGTTCGACAATTTTATTGTTTATATTAGTATATATTATTTCTACATGTATCAAATTTGTTGGTAAATATTCGGAAGTGTAACTCCTTTCGGAATAGTGCTGATTTTTTATGGTTGTTTGGGTCGTTTTGTTTGGGTTTCGCTTTTTAGCGGGAGTTCCAATTCCGAATATTTACCAATTTTTTTTTCCTTATGAATACAACAAAACTTTTTGTTGAAAAAACCATTTCTATTTTAATTATTAACAATGTTTAAAAAAAGAAAATTGAAAAGCGGAATTAAAATGAAAGTCAATCGAAACATTAGATATTTCTATTACGAAACGATTTTTGTTTTTTTTTTTTCATAATATTGCAATCCTGTAATCATTTTTCAAAAAATTATTCTTTTGTGAAAATCACTGAAACATTTGTTCAAAATGTTTGCGCAGTGTGTGTTGGCTTACACGAATATAATGAAAAAAAAAGGGGAAACTTTCGTGCCTTCCGGTGTCGTCGAAAATCACAAAAGTTTTCCTCTCCGGGAAATCTGACAGTCGATACGGTCGCCGAGTGTGCTGAGCCGTGTATATAAACATAGGGCGAATTCTGCTGTCAGGGAATTCACAGGGCGCGAAAGGTGTTCCGCACTCGTGTAAAACCTGACCCAGAACCAGGTCGCCAGTGACGGAACATCGTTTGTTACGACGGAACGGAGAAAACAACTCGCGAAGTAAACAAAAAAAAACAAACATACGCCCATCGTAACATGTATTTTGTTTTTCGTATTTTTGTCCCCTCGTGAATTTTTTCGCGTGGTTAAAAAATTTACGAAGCTTTAAAGAGAATTGAAAATCAAGGAGCCTTCCTCGAACAAATCTATATGATTGTTTAAAAACGTTGCGTTCGAGATAGATTTTTCTATTTATTGAATTATATACATTTTCAAAACGTTAAAAATCTAGCGAAATCTCTGTTTCTAAAGTTCTTCGATTTTTTAACTTTTTTTTCATTTTTTATCAATTATTATTGTTAATCATTCAACAATAGTCGACTTTATTAATCTTACCCAATGTTTTAAATAATTCGCTTTTCTTTCGTCGTTAATAATTTTAAAATAGACGTCTTCTTGCAATTACCAGTTTTCTGAAATGTATATTTTTTAAGAGGCCGTTTTTGTCATCGCTCGATATTTGAAATATTTTCATTTTGTTTGTTTTTTAAATTATTTTATCATTTTATTTAATCATTGTTATTCATTAAAAAATAGGCGATCTTTTTGACTGTACTTATGTTATATAAGTGTATACTGTGAGGCAGAGGGAGGGGGGTTTATGTATAACAAAACCAGTACTCCGAAGTACAGGCAGTAAACGTTTGGCAATGTTCACCTCCACATTGCTATTGCTGCTGTTTATACCTTGAAAAGTAACGTAGAGCCAATGGAGGTTCTCTCATTTTTGCATGCTTGAAGCATGGTCCGAGTGCAAGCCTTTCCTGTAATTTTTCGTCCTTTGAGAAAATGCAACGAACCGTCCCTCTTGCCCGCGTCCCTCTTCCACGACTCGCCCTTCGTGGATTGCCTGCCCGGGTTTTTCCTCTTTTTTTTTACCTCGTTCGTGTTTCAATAGACGAAGAAAAAAAAGCAGAGGGCAGCGTACAACGTTTCAACCCTCGAAATTTAATTCTTCGTACAAGCTTAAGCGACTGAGAAAACATTTCGACGTACTAAATTTGCATTTGTTCAACAATCATTCAAATTTGTATTTACATCCTAGAATTTTATATAGTTGTAATAATTAGAACTGTAATTGGAACTTTAATTAAAAACATCATTTTTATTAATAAGCGTTCGTTCGATTATTCAATTAAATTTTTTATTGAATGTAATTCGGTTGATTTTTTATTTAATGTAATAAATAAGTTTCATGAGTTCAAGATGATGAATATAAACGTTTGGATTTATAATTAACATTTGAATTTAACATTTCAATAAGTTTATAAATAATGTTATTAATTTACCAAAGAATAGATCACATTCGTATTTCCATTATTCCTAATAAAATCATTAAAAAAAATTCTTTAATTACATTTTTTTATTAAATTTCCTTTAAATTTAATGAAATATAATAAACAAAATTTGACGATTTTTATGGAACTAAATTTAATAGAATAAAAATAAATAAATATGAGTTGCACTTAATTGTATTTCATTCGAATGAATTATATTTATCAAAAGTATCATTTTATTTTGTAAAATCTAATTTAATGATATTACAATTAATTTTGATGGATTGGCAAACCTTTATATGCTCCCACCCAGCAAGGAATATCAATGACTATCGACAAAGTGTTTTCAGCGAGCAATGTTCTTTTTACACGTCCATTGTTAGTCGAAATGTCTTTTTTAATAAAATAAAAAAATATATATATATCGTACACCCACGCGCGTTTATTCATACACGTATCTCTGTATGTCCATTTATTCGTAGCGAGTATACTTTCTGCAACGGAGTTTAGTACCAACATCCACGCGATATTGGCGCGCCTAAACGAGCGTTGAGACGCGAATGAAATGGAAAATGGTCTTCCAACGCTGGCGTCAGTCGTCAGAAGCAGAACACAATCCTCTCTGGGGACTTTTATGAACGGATCATAGTTCGTAAGCGTCCCGACGCATTCGTCGATGTGGACGAACGTGTACGTGAAACGCCCCAATAAATGTGTATATATAGCGCGTATGCTAGGGAAAAGGTAATTTTCGAGTCGTACGACTTTCTAAGGTCCGTAAATTATCAATGTTTTGTTTAATACCCTCTTTATAACCGGTGTGCTCTTTGTTTCGTTCAATTAAGGGATTTTGCTTAAGTGGTCATTGGGAATGATTTTTTTTACATTTTTTCATAACACAGGGTCTAAGCTTTAACCTTCGTACCTGATTTGATTGACAAAAGAGAATTGAACCTCTCTTTCAAAAACCCCGATTTTTAGTTCAATTTTCTTTTTTTATATCATTATTGAAAATTATATATCACATTTTTGTATAAATCAGTAAATAATGATATAATGATAAAATATAAAATACGTATCTCAAATTTGCGAAAATAAATTTGTAGAATTAAAAAATAACCCAAATTGATTTTCTTGAAACTATAGTTTATAGTTTAATATTTATAGCTTCCATGATTATCAATATTTTTCGATTGATGGACTGGAAAACTCCGACCTCGTTATATCATTATTATAATCAATAAAGAAATATTAAAAATCGATTTGTGTTCAGGTATCAATTCTCGATTAAAATATTTATTCCAAATCAGGACTGATCGTTGGAAGTGGGATTTCAAGTACATGACCACGTGTTTATATATATTTATATATATATATACACACACACACCCACACACAATTTTTATGACTCCATAAAAATGCAACAACGAGTAACAAACGACTATTGCAGTGCACGGAAAAAACTCGGACATTCACAGCTACGTCAACGACCGATCTCATCGCGCGTACGTTCGAAAAATACAATAAACCGACAAGTTATTGCATTTTCGAGAGCACTTTACAGCAGTGAGTTGCAAAGCGATTTAAAAAAAAATGACAAAAACAAAAGCCTGGTGAAGCTTTTATGTCACATTTTTCTTTTTTTTTTTTCATCGAAATTGTAAGCGTCCGAAAAAGGAGAATTAAAAAGTGAAAACTTCTACACAAAAGCTCTACTCCAAAATGCAACAAATAATTTCCGAAAAAAATGCCGGTCAAGTTTGCATCGTCGGAACTAAATGAAAACTATACATTTTTATTTTTTTAATATCGCTCCCATTTTCGAGCCCCAAAAATGACGCACCAATTTTTTTTTCAAATCTATTTTGAGGTACCTACAACTCCTCAATCTACGGAATAAAATGTTGTATAATAATGAAAATAATAAATTAAAAGAATACTTGCTAAGTGCATAATAAAATGTTCAAGAATGGTGGCAATTAAAAAAATATATAAATATAATTTTTAAAATATAAATATGAGAAAAAATAATAATAAATATAATAGAAAAAAATAAAAATTGCTAAGGGTGTATCAATCAAATATTGATTCAAACAACAAATAATGAGTATTGTTAATATTGTTCATTTCTAAGCACATTATTATTAATATTATTGTTATTCAATATTATTTTTCTACTAAAAACACGTATTTTCCTTTTATTTCTAAAATTATTTATTTTTTATATTAAAAAAAAATAAAAATATGGATATTGTATTTATTTTTGAATTTTTTACTAATATTATTATTGTTGTTATTACTATTATTATGATTCGAGATACTTTTGCACAAGGCTGTAGTCCCATCCGTTTGACAAATTCGTCCGACTTGCAGAGTCCCGTGGAAACTCGCTTAATTGTCAATCAATGATTGTTAATTGTCAATGAATGGGTCCAACACGTAACGAAAGAAGGGCGGGTGAGAACGAGCGAGCTCAAAGGGTTCTCTCGTGTACCTAGAGAGTCAAACCGGAACACGGTTACGTTTCGGTGTGCTGAACAGTTGGTCGTTGCACGTCTGAAGCTCTTCGGTAAGACAATTCTCGTGAAAGTCTGCCCGCACACAGCGTACGAAGCAAAAAGGATAGAAATTGAAACTCCCCGATGGTACAGTCAGCTCTATTCACAGCCTCCTGAAATCTCCATTTTCCGCTTCGAGAGTGAAATTGGTTTTTGTTAATCTGGACTTCTTCGTCAATGCGGAGAGTTTCGCGAAAACTTCACGTACGATAGTGTGTAAATCGAAAAACTTGAGTGAGGATTTCAATGAGCATGGATGTGCGGAAATCTCTTTTTCAAACTTTTTTTTTTTTTCAACCTTTGTGAAATCCCGAAGCTTAGAACTGGTGAAAAGGGAAAAAACGTATGATCATTAAAGGATCGGTTTAGCAGCCAAAAAAGTAACTGCACCTTTCATAGGGGAAATAAAAATTCGACCCTTTTATTTTTTTAAAATCGTTACGGAAACTCCTCGATAATTTTTCCAGTGCCGTTTAAATTTCTATAATACGATTTGAAAAAAGAGAATTTCATAAAATACTAAAAATGAAGAAGCAAAAATATTACGAAAGAAATGTCGAGTTTTAACGGTGCAATTTTTTTCCCGAATATCATTACGAAAATCGTGCAAACATTTTTGCAATTTTACTAAGAAATGTAGGATTTCGATTTGGGAATGGGAATTTTTACAAAATTAATGAAAACGAGGAAAGAAATATACGAGATGAGAAATTTCATTGCGTCGCTGTGCAAACTTGAAGCCCATTCGGTACCAACCTTTTGACTTCTGTTGATGCAGATTTTAGGGTTATCGAAATATCGGCATAAAGTTGATCCTCCGCTCAGCCTCGATTCAAAAACGACGTTTTTTTGTTTGTGTAATAATACGATAAACGTGATAAAGTTTCGTACCTCCGGAGAGAGGGTTGCCACGATACGTGCCAAGATTTTGTTTCTCCTCTTTGAGGGAAAGCTGGTGGGCTTGAAAGCCCGAGTTTGCTACAAGTGTGAACAAGTCAGGGAGCCAGCAGCGAGTGCTTGGCTAGGGCGGAGCCACAGGAGAAATCAGGCCGAGGGTTTTGCGCAAGAAGGAAAGTACACAAGGTAAAACTCGAGGAAGCCCGGGAAAACACGAGGAAAACACGGAGAAGCACGCACTGCAGGATCGTCGCAATACATTCTTGAATAACGGCAGGAGGGACGAAAACGAGATCCCAAACTGCCCACCAAATGCAAAACGTAAAAGAATAGAATAAGAATTTAGAGCCCGAGAAAAGCAACTCAACTGAGGACGGCGTAAGACTGAGGAGAACTGAGATGCCAAACTTATTCTCCAATAATCTGAAAAGGCCTAAGCGTCACTTCATTGAAACAATGACCTAAACAGAATTCAAATTAAAAAAAAATACAGTTAAGAAAAGAAGAAAGAAGAAAGCGTATAAAAAACTGAAAAAAAGATCGATGAAGAATCTTTAATTACATTTGATATCAAACTCCTGTAATAAATTTAAATATCAGCAAATCAGTCATTCAAAATATCCGTAGGGATCATGGGGAGTTAGCCAATAGCCTAATTTCTTTGTCTTTCTTCCTTGTTTGTTAAAGTCAATTGCAATTAACGTTAACGTTTCAGTATAACTGGTTATCAAGAAACTGTTGGTTCGTCGTCCCATTGTACCAAAATACACTGATATGATAATAAATCTGACTTTTCAATGCAATTCTTCAATTGCCCTACTCACCTGAAAGCTCAGCAAGCTTTTTCACGCAAGCTCAGCAAGCTTTTTCAGCAGCAAGCTCAGCAACAAACCCAAACAAACCTGAGCAAGTGATTTTTCCAGTGATTTTTCCAGTGATTTTTCGTGCGATATTTTACGAAGCAATAAGGATAACAGCACATTCGTTCGAAGACTGTTTTTCCAAACAAATTGCTGGTTGACCAAAGTAGCTTTCATTTTTATTCATCAAATAAAAAATGACAGTTACGAGAAGTTACAAGGTCATCATTCCTCCCTACTAACTCCGACGCTTCTGTCCCCATCTTTCCTCATAATCTTCGTCTTGACATTGCCCTTCGCTGTAT
Organism: Ophioninae sp. A BG-2022a; assembly: GCA_030523105.1. Classification (NCBI taxonomy): domain Eukaryota; kingdom Metazoa; phylum Arthropoda; class Insecta; order Hymenoptera; family Ichneumonidae; species Ophioninae sp. A BG-2022a. The sequence goes on from JAPYZI010000769.1 coordinate 8,094, forward strand.
GTGACTACCACGCGATCCAGAGTAGAGGCAATCCTATAAAACTCGCTCTTTCGGTTACCGGACCTTTTTGTTCGTTATTTCCCTTGAACCCAAACAAAATCGTTCAACCGTTCGCACTCCTGGGTTCTTTTCTCCCGATGCCTGATGTTTGGTGAGCTTGGGGTTGCGTGGGTGACCGATGGTTACCAAGCCAGTTGCGTGGATGATGGGAGACTTCAAGCGGAGAATGGGGCGACGAAGCTGCGCCGAAAATATGGACGTGTGGATGGGAGAGAAAGAGGGCGACTGGAGAGGTGTTGCGTCGATGAGCGAAAATCCCAGAGTGGAAATGACGATGCTCCAAAGGGAGGTTTGCTGCATCCGGGCTCTATGGCTGGACTACTTAAGCGGGAGGGGGGATAATATGGGATGATGCTCCTTTTACCTCCAGGGTACAAAGAGAGAGAGAAATTTGTCGAGGTACCAGTTGTGCCATCAAGCATCGCTGTTCGGCTTACTACAATACTACTAGCGGGTCTCTGGTGTTGTTTGAACTGAAAATCCTTAGCCTAATGATGAAAGAAACGAGCCTCGTGGGAGCAATCTTTCACGGTTATCAGACCGATATAGTTGTCAAAATTACGCGGCCAGACAAAACACATTTCCTGACCTAGGGGTCACATTCATATTTACTATATGTTTTTGGGGTCGCCGAATTCGTATCCAAAGCCCATTCAACCGGATCGCATTAGGTTCTTGCCCTAACCTCAAATGACTGTATAAAGCGGCTACGAGAAAAGAATCGTTTAACCTGCCGGTCGGACCATATTTGGTATATGCTTTTGAGTTCCTTGAATCCATATCTAAAATCCGTTTTGCTCTATCAGGGCAGGGTTTCATCATTACCTCAAATAACTCTAGAATTCTAGATACTTGAGGTTATGACAGAAAAAAGTAACTCGGAGGAGTTAAATTTACTTCTAACAAGGAATTCCCAACGTCGATTACTTTTCGTCGCAGATTTCCAAATTATCAAAATTTAACAGAAATGGTCTGGTTATAAATCGGTCTGTTAAATAAATCGTTGTTCAATCTTTTTTCGAGCAAATAAATTATTATTCCTATAAAAAAAAAATTGATTAACTGATTTGCTCACCTAAGACATAAATATTCAAGGAAATTTAGGTTACGTATGGGTTTGTTTAGGTTGGAGATCGCAGCATTAGTCTTTCGGTTTCCTTCAGCAAATAACCAATGCATATGTATTAAGTCTTGAGGACGTTAATATAGCCTCGTGCGCATGCCTCTTTCGAACCGGAAGACATAAAGTTTAAACGCGTCTGCAGTTCTGCGCAATAAGAGGCACCGTTCCCCTTACGGTACGACCTGGAACAGTCCACGCTTGACTAAACATAGGTTTAAGATAAGGTGAAACAGGCTCGGCCGGTAACGTAGACCATAAACAACAACACTTTCGTAGGATTTTCAGTTTTACCGAGGGCTATAAGTTTAGAGCGTTAAACAGACCGGAGGTGTGCTTCGTTCTCCAAACCCCCCTCATTCTCTCAAGTGCGTTCACAAATATATCAAGGGTAAGTCACGAAAAGTGGAACACCTATATATCTCTACTGGGTTTAAGGCTACCTGGTATCGATTCGTCGAAATTGAAATACCAAAAATTTCAAAATAAAATAAGCAACGAACTAATTAGCGTCAAAATTAAAAAGTCAACAATACCAAACTAACCAAACAACTGACGAACTAATCAAAGCAAAAATTAAAATACTGGCAATGTTAAATTGAATAACTAATTAACTAACTGGCATCAAAATTAAAATACTGCAAATACTAAACTAACGAAAAACTAGACAACGTAAAAATTGAAATTTTATTAACACTGAACTAACTAAATAACTAACGAACCACGTAACGTCGAAATAAAAATACTGACAATGCTAAACTAATAAAATAACGAGAAAACTAACCTCAAAATCAAAATACTAAAAATGCTGAAGAACCTGATGTCAAAAGTGAAATACAAAACAACGGAGGCACATTTAGTCGTTATTCTTGTGAAAACTATTATACGATATACAAATTTCAAATTAAGTACCGAGAACAGTGGTTTATACTACATTCGCCCAGCTACCAGAAACTTTTTCAAAAGTACCAGGCATTTTCCAAAAAAGAAGATTTCGCAAAAACAAAAACATAATTTCGTATTTTTTCTCATTCTAAGCCAGTTTCTAATTAAGGGTTCACTATGAAAGCCTCGATTGCCTGGATTTTACTTAAGACAAACCGTCATATTTAATAATTTGCTTGGTAACTTGACCAGATGTTGTTTCACACTTAACTGGATTTTATTGAGTATTAACCTGCGCTTGAATGAACCGGAACTTGAATGAACAGGAAAGAGAGAAAATCTCCTGTGTCACTAATTCACTTATCAATTATCCGCAGGAATATTCAATGTTTCCTCATCAAGAGCAAATAGAAAGAGCTTAATTTACGAAGGAATGTCACAAAACGCAACGCCCCGGGTAAATGTGTATGCCACGTGTTATCCGGATCGTCATTCCCCATCGGGTTATCCATTTTCCAATGTGCAGTATAAACTACTCGAATCTGGTAGTTTCGAGCAGTTGTGTACGTTGAAAACAGGTGACTGATGAACCGACTAAGACCGTAGTCCCGGCAATGTTTGCCGAAAATCTTCACGTTCCTACGCGAGAAATTGGACCAGAGACTGATGAGAGTCAACAGAGGATATTCCGCACTTTCCATCGGTACAAGATTCGCGTAACCAGACCGTGTGTTAGCTCGCGTCAGAGATTACATGAAAAAGCGTTTACGGATCGCGAATGATTCTCCCATCAATTGCGAAACGATCTCATGTTTTTTTTTTTTTTTTTTTTTTTCAAAACAATGCCATTTACGAACGAGTTCTAAGTTCGCAAGGGAGAGGCAAACTTTGCACAATGTGCATTTCCGGACGACAGAAAATCCATATTGACTGAGTCAGGTCGTACACTCCGAGTGAACGGAAGTTAAAACGGTAAAGTATGAATAGGAATGGAATTATTGGTCTACAGTTTCATTGATGGGCATTTGAGCGGTAACTCTCTAGCATCGATTTCCTGAAACATCAATTATAAACTTTGATCAGCTCGTCAAAAATGTCACAGATACCATTGGACAAAAATGCAACGGAACTTTTTCATTGGATATCTGAAAACAGGGTGTGCAAAGTATTGTGGGCTGTACCGTACTGGATATTCCAGGAAGCTCAATTGGAGCCTGTTTGTTCATCGCTTTAAACACTTTTTACAAACAAAGTATTCTTCAACGATTTAAAATCATCAAGAAACATTGAAATTATTAATTTATCAGTCTCCAATGCCAATCGTCGAAAGTCCGTTTAGAATTTCAAGGGATCAATATGTACAACCAATCCTAGATAAAATACCGAAAATAGTGATACAATTTTAAGATGATTGATTGTAAAATATTAAGTGTAGTAAAAAGAAATCCATTATTCTGTGAAGTCAACCATTCACAAAATCGTCGTAGAGGTTTGTTCGATACGAAATCCTATCTTTCTAACGCCATGTACAGATAGCTAAGCCATCTATTGGAAGAATCATGGATATCTTTTTACTACGTCTAATATTATCAAATCCAGATACCTAGATTCTTCATTAGAAGAATCATGGATTTGTTTTGACTATACCTAATATTATCAAAGATTGAAAGAAAGAATTGACGATTGACTCACGGTTGCTGGAGGCATTCTCGATTAACGAGGTGACGACGAGTAGAGTGCCCACGAGGGTCGTGGTGGTTAGAAAGAAGAGACTCGAGTTGCGCCCCATCACGGCATCACTTCAGCTTCACCTTGAACGACGCGCTTCGCGAAAAAGAGTCGCGCGTGCGCGGTAGCCACCCGCGATCGTAATTATTTCTCCGGTTTGATATTTCTTTACTTTTTATTTTCTCCTTTATCTTTTGATCTCTTGATTTTTTATTTTTTCGCGATAAGACGCGACACTGCTCGAACACTTTTTATTACATATTACGCGTTTATACGCGCCTGCGCAAACCCCGGCAAACATACGCGAACGTATCACTCACTGGCCACGATCAATTGCGCGAACTTTTATTTCGGGCGACTTTTTAGCGATCACTTGGAAAGTCGCGTGAAAACTTTCATCCTTAGATTTCACTGTACAGCCCTCCAACGGCTCTGGCCCAACGGCTAACCCCAATGTTCCGTTTTTCCTATCTACCCACCCTCGTTCGTTCGCACTCCTTTTTTTTTGTTTCAAACAAAAATTTATTGTTACTCGCCAGGGTGAGACACGGTCCCCGCACACTCGACTTTATTTCCGTTTCGGAAACGGAAATCACTTTTATTGTCTATCCGACGATCGACGATCAATGAAAAGAGGGCGAATTGCGTTCACTCGTACGACGGAAGCGAACCAGAACCAACGAGAGTTGAATTAATGTCTGTAAAATGTGTACGTCGATATACGTATGATATATATATATATATATGTATACGTGTATACGGTACGGTACCCAAGGGACAATGCGTCCTCTCATGAGCGTTTGGGCTTTTTTGTCCATTCTACTGTTCGCATTCGATCAATCAATAGAAATTTAACAACGAATGGTCATGCAAGTATTAAGTCTACTTGAGTAAACGTCGTCAAAAAAGTCTGATGACTTTTCCCCAAATTTACTAGATCGGCAGCTCGATCTTTTTTTAAATTTATTTCAAGGTCTCAAATTTTCTTCAAGGTCAACTTTTTTTCTCAAATTTATCTTCAAAGCCGACTCGTTGCGAAATTCGAAACGGTGGAAAAAAAAGGTTAAGAAAATCGCGATAAGAGATCTCCAAAAACCAATTTTAAGGGATGACGTTTTATATAACTAGCGATTTTATACAACCTCACTCCACGTACCGAAAACCTCTTTTCTCGTGGCCAAAAAGGAACGTCCTTTTTTTTTGCAACCACCGTTTATATGTATACCTATCACTAATATTTGGAGAGCTTGACGTACAAAAAAGATCATGGAAGCTCCAGACCATCAGGACGGTTGAACATGGCGCCAACCTCCAGGGGCCACCAGAAAACTTATCGCGCATGCAGCGCTGCTCTTCTAGAAACTGACAGACCCTCCTTGCCAGGCGTTTTCTACGACCCGAACGAAAAACGAATGCAAACAAACGCACCGCTCTGAACGTTATAATGACCTCAATATTACCAAAAAACGAATAATTATTATCGCAAAGCATTCGAAGTATTCCCCTTCAACTCCGTAACGTTTTTTGTTGAAATTTTGTGAGGTTGCGTAAATTTATACAATTTAAGAGGAAATGGCATCCCATCGCCGTCGGTAAGGTTGAACAGGACAATAGAATATTAAAGAATTAAAGTAATCTTTGGATAATTATTGGTAGTAATAAAATAATTCGATCGTATTGATTGAATTTAAAAACTGACAACTTTTTTTTTACATGCTTGAAAGGATGCAAAGATGTATGCGTCATTGTCGTCATAGGCTCGACGTTTGCATCGTTGAAATGCAATGAAAATTAATTATTATTAATTCCTCATCTGTTTTCCTTGCCAATTTACGCTGTAAACATTTAAAATCACTAAAACGTATTAGCACCAAGAGACTTCCAACCTCAAATATCAACAACAAAAAAAGTTCGATAATACTTGAAATAAAGAAATGAAAAATTCGTAAAATTTGGCTGCAATTACGATTGGAAGATTAAAACGAACCAATTGTTATTGTATTATTAAACCATCTATTCGTAAAGTCAAACGTATGGAACAGAATGCCAGACTCGTGAATCGATGGCTATATTGAATTAACTTTTCATCCGGACGATCCATCGAGTAATACTTTAAGCAGTGCGCTGTTTTCGAGATTTGAGTTTCAAGGGATTCTCGATACTACGTACCTGAAACAATAGTTCTGCTTCCCCGTCGCGTATACGGTAAAATTTCACCCGCGAAACACACATATTCATGTTTGTCCAAGTTAACAAACATATTTAAATAAACACATGCGTATGCAGGAATACGTATACGTATACACGTGTTATACCTATATTTGTACATTCGAAGTTGACTCGTTGGTTCACGACGTCACTTCCGGTCACGAGATACGAGAAGAAAGAGGGAAATGAAAGGTTAATGGATCAACGAGGGGAGAAAACGGAAATTAGGGAGTTTTTTGCTTTTTTCCAAGTTGGAAGTTTCCTCCCGGTCGATGCTTTTCGGCACCGTCCGATATACCGGACCCGCCTGCATGTATCTCCCTCGACGCGCGGACGGACAGGACAGACGGACAAACGCGCAGCGAAATCCACCGGTAGAGAGCCCAGTCCTCCGCCACTGCAATAACGAACAAAGTGATTTAATGCGAACCTACACCTCCTACGCTTTGGATCTCCCTACCCCAATGACTGCAATTCGCCTAGCCTTGCGCCGGCACATACTTGGCTACTCGATACTTCTGGTGCGAGCCTCCCTACAACCCCATACTTTCACCATCCCTCGCTAGACTGTTCGAGCCATGTTCAGCTATCGTCCTCACGTGTTTCTCCTCTTTACATTCCCATCCCTTTCCAACCCTCTCTGATCCAACCCTTTCTAACCCTCTCTGATCCAACCCTTTCAACCCCTGCTATCTTTCCAACTATCTACGCATCTACAGGGTGACCGGTAATTGCATCTATTCTTTGGAAAAATCTGAAAAAATGGCAATTACTGGTATACGAGAATTTCGAACTATGGTTTTACGATTTTTTCTGGAATTTTCGTAATCCTCGATGGAAGAAAATTGTTTTTTGTTTTGGGTTCTACAGGATTTATTGACGAGTTATTATTTTGTTACTTATGATGTATTGATAATGACAAAAACAAGGGCAAATGTTTTTGAAAGATGAATTTTAATTACTCATTTTCAGTACTCGATTTCGGTCCTAATCTGATGAGGCTTAATTTGATATAAAAGGAAAATATGAAGTCGATAGATCGAGCCAGCAGACTTGATAGTTTAGGTGCATTTGCATATTTACTTTTAACATCTGTATTCGTGTATTTGCAATTTTTGTTCTAAAGAAGTTCCACTTGATCAGATTCAGAAAATCGTGTTGACTCAAGTCGAACTCTTATATGATCGATGAATACAAAAATAATAATTTGTACGGATTTGACAGCAAAAACAAATGATTAAAATAAATAAACCCTCCACTTTGAATTGTTAATTAAATTGAAATGTGGTCTTTGCGACATGTCGTCTGACGTGTTGGAAAGCAAAATTATTTTTTACTACCATTAGGTCTTATCTCTCTTATCCATTCTTATCAAGTGTCACCCTTATCACAAAACTTTTGTAGAAAAAACTTTTTTGTACGAGTTCATTCTGCCCATTCAATTTAATGAAGTTAAAAAAAAATGGACCATCCTGTCCGTCTACACATTTATTTCGGTTTTATGTATTCTGATCCATTAGGCTCTTCCACGTTGCCTCGATCCCACAAATTTATTTCTTTCTCTTATTTTCTTTCATGTATATTCATTAAGTTTGAATATATATCCATATAATTAACGTAGAAACTGTGGTCGTCCTTGCCCTCTCCAAGCTAGGCCACCAATTGCGAACAACGTGGTTGAACAGAATGAAAAAATGGAGGGAAGGACTTTCCTTTCTGTTTACTCGAGTTTTTCAACCATGCACCCGGTTTCTCTTTCTTGCATTTGCCTAGCTTCCTGATCCTAATTATCTGCATCCTTCGGTAACGATGAGGTTCAATCAGCTTCGATGTCTCTTCTTGAATTTACTTTTCGATCCCTCTCAAACTTTTATACCTTTTCCCCAAATTCCTTAAAATAAAAATAAAAAAATAGGTCTTCCATCGTGCCCGAGCATTTGAGGAACGACGTCAATTGATGATTTTGAAAAAGTCGTTTTGAAAAAGTCATTGCTTAAAAAAAAACAACATTAAATGTAACGTTATAAAAAAACATCGCTGATTAAAGATAAACGAGAATTGTGAGATTAAACGCTCGTAAAACTCCAGAGGCGTTTATTTTCAAAACTACTCCTCTCAATCTTAGCGAACAAATTACTTCCACATCGTTAGCTTCACGATTACCTGCTTTGGAAAAGTACCCGAGGTTTTTTTTTTCGATCAGTGTAAATTTTGTATTTTATTAACAATTTATTACTTGTTTTTTAGCCGAAGGTCGATGTTTTTTTTTTTCAAAAGTGAAATATGATTGTTAAACTTTATTAAATAAAAAATCGCTACGCTTTTCTATAGCTAATAGTATGCAGATTTAATTTCTAATTATTTTTCCTTCCAGACCTTAATTTCACGAGGTGCGTTTTTGTTTTTGTTTTTAATAATCTCTCTAAAAAGAACTTCCATTACTTTTAATGTACTCGTGGAAAAATCGTTAAGTCCTCCAAAGTAGTATTATTCGTTAAAATGATTTGGCCATTTTCCAAATGACGATTACAAAAACGTGTTTCGAACTGACTTCGGTATCCCAATGCATAAAATGCCGGAATTCCGTTATAATAAGCCACTCGCATCCAAGGTTTCACTCATTCACGAGGTCGTTTAAGATTTTATACATTTTTAGCCGACGAGAAAAGTCTTTCTTCATCCTTCGCTTCCTATAGATTTGACGATTCAAATTTAAAGAGCCGAAAGTTTGCGCCTTCGGAGTAAAGGCGAAAAACGCAGAGTCCGCGTCACTCCAGAATTAAGAACGAAGCTAGGCGGTTCTTACGGACTTTGAAACTCGTTAAAAAGTCCGCGATCCACACAAATTAACGCGCACGAAACAATCCAAGTTCCGATAATCGAGCTCGCTTTAAAAATGAGGGAAGGAGGAAAGCCCGCCGCCAGGTACAACATTTCCCACTGTTCTTTAGCACTTTCGATATTAACTAGCGCCTGTGAAGTATAAAAAGGAAGACGGATAATACGCCGACAAATTTTACCGAACGATTAGACACCACCGTGAGTAATAATTCATCTGCACTCTCTGAAGACACGAAATTAAATTTCGCATCATCAATGTGCAACGACTATCAATGATTTTTTATCTTTCAAATTTCAAAATTTCATTAAGTAGATATCAATTTGATAAATTCCAACCATAAAACATAGACAAACGTTTTGTTAGAGTGATTATCAAGCAATTTACGATATACATGTGTAAAATGTAATTTTCGATCGCACATTACTAAAATAGCGTCATAATCAAATAACCATTTTTTTTTAAGTAAATCGACGCGTTTAGTTGCAATTATAATAATTATTATTATTCGAGCGAATATCAATTGACAATCCAATGACTCGATGTTTAAACGAAATTTAATCTCATTCTAGCCATCGTTCCTAATTCGAAGTTTTTCTCGCCAGATCTCTCCTAGCCATCCTCCATAAGCTCAAGCAAACTGTCAATTGAATCCGTCAATAAATCAGGGATCTAACCGGCCAACATCACATCGATATCCTACCGAAGGGAAAAAAAAAACCTTCAATAATGCGTTCCAAGCGTAAAGAAATGAAAATAAAGAGAGAGAAAGAGAGAAAAAAAGGACGAGCCATAATTATATGAAATCAGGGTTTATCCGAGGCACTTTTGCGAGCATTGGGGACGAACGAGGACGATCCCCTCAGGGAGAAGGCAAGATGGAATAAAAAGATAAAACGGAGAAACGAAGGAGCACGACTATATCACCGCGAAATTTTATCCTCCATAAAACTTGGGAAAAGTCCCTCGCCAGATTTATGAACGAATCCGGCGGGCCCTTCGCGCGTACCGGTCAATATGTCGTTCCGTCACGTGTGCGCGTGTTGGACGATTTATCGGTTTTGCACAACCTGTACCGAAAATCTATCCATTGTACTCCCCTCGCTCATCGACGGGGTAACTACTTATCATAAACATTTTTCGCCCCCCCTCCCGGAATGGTAACGCGAACCTCCCGAATTCGAAGTATTCATATCGAAAAGTTTGTTTGAGTTACATATTCGACTCATTTTCAATAATATTGCGTTTTACAAAAAATAAAAACTTCGCAATTACTTTAATACAATTTATGTTTTCATATAAACGAGAAGTATTGAAAAATCGGTGTTTTAAGCAACGGTAATTGTAGAGAAGATTCCAACGAATGGTGCAACTATTTTCAAGAACCCAAACAAACCCAAACAAACTGAAATTTAAAAAAAAATCCAACGAATGCCGCTGGAATTCGCCGGTACTCAAGCGAACCCAAACAACCCCGTATTGAAAAAGAAGATTGAAAGCATGGTGCAGGAATTTTTTAGAACGTAAACGAACCCAAACAAATTAAAGCTCGATTATACACTTAGCGCTTTGTGAAATTCTGGATACGTCGAACAATTAAAAAAAAAAAAACAATTTTGTCCTATTAGAATTTTTGTATATTTAAAAAAGTATTTTATTCTTATTTGAAAGAAAAAAAAACCCATAGTGATGCAAGTTGAAACGCAGATCTTGACAAATTCTACAAATTTCATGGATGACGTTTTTTCTAGCATCAATATTAATTGGAATTTTTCAGCAGTAGAATTTCCAGTGGATTATCCAGTACACCGACAGCGACACACACACAAACGGACAAATAGTTACACTTATACGTAGGCATTGCAATTTAATTCGTCGATACGATCTGCTACCGGATTTATGTCGGATCTGGGAAGCACAAAGCGGAGCTACGATTCCAGCAGATTATGCCGAGGGGATATGACTGCTGATTGAATTTTGTACGTAGCAGGAATTACGCGGGTAGATCAGGTCTTTAATTGGCTTGGGTAAAGAATAGAAAAAAAGTAAAGGTGCGCCCACGGACAACGTGTACAATTGTCATGTTATAACTAACTATAAATTACGTCCAAGAAATCAATATCCTCGTATTAATTCCAATGTTCAATAATAATCAAAACAAAAGTCTTTGGAAATCTATACCTTCCCTTCTTATTTATTATGGAACAGGACATACAAAATTGAATTGTTTGTAATACGTTTGCTGCTTATTCTGGCAGCAAAAAAAAATCTTTTTTTTATTGTCATAGAGTGCAAAACGTCAAACACGTTGAAAAAGTAAAACAATAAATCTAGTCTCGTAACAGGAGCGATCGGTTGTACTTGCGCCATCCGCAAGTGCAATTAGACTCGTCCGGACTTCGAGCGAAAAACAATCGATCGTGAAACGAAAAAAAAAAAGAGAAGAAAAATAAACGAAAGGCGAAGCGGAAAAATTGAAAAGTTCGTTTCAAACGTATAAAATTGATATCGACCCGTACCGTCCGTTAACTCGGCCTCTCTATTCCCACTGGGTCGTTGACACTGAATTAATTGAGCAAAAGCGCAGCGCAGTCACCCGTTCAACTGGCGAGGTACCCGGAAATATTACAAACTAGATTCTACGCGCGAGTCTGCCCGCATAGACCTAGCTTCGATCCAGATATGAGAGGAACGATCAAAGACAGATATTAGAGAAGCTACGGTGTCATATTTCTTATATATGCTGGTAGGCGGACTAAGTGCTCGTAATGATGAAAGCGATGGAAATACTCCAGCGCAAAAACTCCGGCATTCAACTTCAATTTTATATGTCATTGTTGATTACGGAGCTCCGTCATTATTGATTGATATTATTGGACGTTTGATAGTCATGTCCCCACGTAATTTTTGTTAACTCATTCCCGAAGAGTCCAATAGTTGACCATGCGAAAAGCAGGAAATGCCCAAGTGTATTCCTGCCCTGTTCGCGGTTTGTTTGGGTTAGAAATACCCGAGTATTTCTAATCCTTATAGAAATTACAAATTTTCCTAAATTCAATGAGCACCGAATCCTTTTCCATCGAGACGGAGAGTTATCAGAAACAACGGATTCTGAGAATCAAACGGTCTTCAACTTCCAATCCTACTGGCAAGAATGATTGACAAAAATGACAAACAATTGAATGAGCTTTGAACTTTGCGACGAAAAAGCACTTTTGCTGCAGCATTTATTACTTCGTAAAGTTTTTTCGGCGCCCCATCTCGTAGGGCAACTTCCGCGAGCTATAGCGCCCAAATTTGCTGACACGCGCGATATTAATCCGACTTAGTGCGTTTCCGGCTTTTACGCCTGGTCAGTTCTCTGTAGGTTTTCCTTAGCCCACCATTTTTTCACATTCCACGTATTCTGAGGAACTTCCAGGTATAATACACTTTTTGAATAGTCGCCCTTTTGACAGAGGTAGAAGAATGCAATTAACGTCGTCCTGAGAGGCGGCGTTGCTCCCATTCAGAAATTATGCTCAGTAGAGCAAATGGGCTGGTCGCTCGAGAGGTATACCGCTGGGTGGATAACAGTGGGATTTCTGTCGGGCAGCGGCAAGCCCCACAACCGCCGTGCTGCTTCGTTGCTACTCATATAACGGTCCGGCGTGAATGTTTGGGCTTCGCTGTAGTGTCAATGCTGACATTTCCGGTTTGCGAAACGTTAACATTTGTTTGCTCGATTTGTTAATACGTTTGCAAATATATTTGGTAGTTTTCACTGAACCGTACATCGCTATGTTTACATGTGCATTAAATATAGGTAATAGGTAATCAGAAAAGTATACATCGGGAATCCTCGTAGTGATCGCGCATTCTCCGTAGAACGGTGCTTTGTAACTGGACTGAAGATATCTATGATTGTCTCTTTCAATAGCGCTCAGGGATAATTTTGTGCGTTGATAATCCATTGATGATGAGTTTTGTTAATCGCACCACCGGTATGCACCACGCGTTTTACAAGACCGTGGCGTATAATTTGTTTGGGTTTGTTCACGCCCGAAATTCCAGTACGTGCAGATCCTCAATTTCATTGATGCACGATTCTGCTTTCCGCTGCAACAGCAGTCCGTGTTGAAAACCTCAATTGCCACTCTATTGAGTACACGAGTCACTCTCACTGTGCATTTTAACCCGAGTAAACAGGGTGACCAATTTCTTGACTTCATTTTTCTTTAATTCTGGAATGCCGTCCAGTCTGAATCACCAGTTTTAATTTGATGCGATTCGGCAGAAAATTAAGAATATTTTTACGCACCACGATGATACGAGCGAAAGAATTCATGCAGGATATCTTTTTATTGCACATGTGGTACCTTGTTTGTGTATTATCAAGGCTAGTTGACAATTGTATCTTTTCCGTCATTTCCGGAAGATGATCAGGTTCTAAAAAACATTACAGGAACTGTTACTGATCAGCGACACCCCAGAGTGTGCCGTCGTGGGCACACGGTAGTTCATATTTGTAATGTGTTTGCTGCCAGCCATCGCGGCCTTTCCCTGGTTGGTAGTGGGCGCGTTGCGACACCGTTCATGCTGCCCGTGTGCCACGCGGTTGGGGTGGACCACCAATTTGTAACTTTCAGCGGACATGCTCTCCAGAGTCACTTTTAATTTATTTACGAAAACGTTTCTGTCTTTTATTACTTTCCGGGATTTCGTTCACTGCACCCTTTCGATTTCTTCAATTCATCGGTATTGGCTGACGGATTTTCAAAAACCGTGCCTCTGTATTTATAGCAGGGACTAAAACTTCCTATGAAACTTCAGTTATTACTGAAGTTTCATAAGTGATGAGCCGTTTTAAGCTGCATTAGACGAAAAGCTGTTTCAAGCGTCGCAACTGGTAGCTCGAATCGATTCTTCTACCGTAATGTAGAATCCAATAGCGTTCGATAACAACGCGTTCAAAAAGGTCCGATGTTTTCGTAATGCACGCTCGACATGGCTGAGCTTTCCTTTCAGCAACATGTCGGTGAGCTTCAGCTGGTTTCACAGTTTCACCAGTTTGTTGTGAAACTGCGTAATCGCTGTGCTCCGTTGGCGTCGATGGCTGGACTTCTTCGTTGTCTTGGCAACCCTCGAGACGAATCGCAGCTCAAATTGCTCTGCGCGCCGAGGAGACCAGTTGCAATTGTTCCGGTATACTTTTCACTCATAGTTCAACTTCTCCATCGTTTCGGATAGTCGCCCGATGTTTTGCCCACCCAATCCTTGTAACCAAGCTTGATGTGGCTTGACTTATCTTCCGCTGTGATGACTGAAGTTAAACGAAATCGAAATCGAAGAACTCCCACAACCATTTTCCAACAATTAATTTTTGCAATAACCGACATAAATTTTTCCTTGGTTTTTTTTTTCTAGTGTCGTCCGATACACAAATTGTATTGGAAATCTTTCCAATAAAATTTGGTCACGTTGGCAATTTTTCTGTAACGTGATTAACGGCCCGGTTAACGACCGCACAAAGTGCGTGACGATGTGGAAGCCACTCGATGAACACATACGTATCCCACACGTGGACATACGTACGATTTTATTCGTTCGTTTCGGGGTGTGGTGCAATCGTTTATTTTATCATCGGACAATCCGCTGCAGTTACTGCTCCAAATTCGTATTCACAGTTTGCTTTCCCGCCCTCTTTCAAAACCAGTTCGAAAAGGCGTAATTAAATTTGATTGAAATTCGGTATATTGAAAAATTAACGTCAATAAACTTCAACCCTGCGGGCATTTTCGCACGTCAGTGTTCATTCGGTATTAGGAAATAATGCGACATCTAGACACACATTGGGTTTTAATGATCTCTGGGGCGTTCTAAAGCCTGCTTGAAACCAAACAAGAATAAGCCGATCAAAACTATTGGCATTCCGCTAATTGGTCGATGTCCTGACCGATGTACGACGAATCGGTCTCCGCTCTGAATATCGGCACTCGAAAAGCATTTTTCATTTATATTTTCGAAAACGGTTATCTTTTTTCCTTCTATTTTCGGAGAAGAATTTTCTTCTATATTTTCTTCTATTTTGGAAAACCTTTCGAAAATCCCAATTCCCGTTCTTTTCAGGTAAACACACTTATGGATTTTTCTTGTAACATACAAGAAAAATCAAGAGCGTGGAATGTACACGATAAGATATAACAACTAAAACAAAATACTCGTTCCAACTTTCCTCCCCAGCTAACGGGGACCGTACTAAATCACACTATTCAAGAATAAACTCCCCCAACAGTTCTACCTATTTCATTTAAGTGTAATTCCCCATAATCCAAACCCTTTAGGAAATAAACCTCACGTACACGGGAAAACTCAATTCAAATGAGTTTACGGTTTCCGGAGTCTCTCAATTACGAATAGACATAGCTGCGCGCGTAAACCGTATTTTATAAATACGAGATACGTATATATGTATTCATATATGTAAGACACACATATATATATGTCTTACAAATATAAATACTATCCGTAAATATACATATTTATATGAAATATATACAGGGTGTTTCAAAAAGCACCGATATTATTGCATTGCACTCATGATGATTCAACATAACCAAAATATGAACCGAGTCAAAGATTCCTAGTTTTCTTTCGCCTGAATATTACTGAAATATAGTGCTGAGAAATCGATAACGATCGTCCCATAAACAGGTTCCGTTTCATTTGATCACGCGACAAAACATCACGACGATAAAATATATACCCAGGAAGCCCAGAAGCAAACCCAAACAAACCCAAACAATTTTCGTGATGTCTTGTCGTGATATTATGACATTCTACACATATATAAATGTCTCCCAGACAATCTTCCTAAAAATTACAGTCGCTTGAAAACCATTCCTTTCCCTTTTACGAATCGTCATTGCTCAGTTGGTCGTTAGTGATTGCGGGATTCTTTATTACTAAAAGCCCGAACCGTAGATTATTCGTATTTGCAGCGAAATCAAATATTGCCTTGATTTAGGAATTTTCACGAAATAAAAAAAAAAAAGAATGCGATCATCTCGAAAACTATGATAATTTTACCGAGATTATATATGTCACCCTGTACACGTAGATGTAAAACCTACATTTATGCGCATATACGTAAGTATACGCAAGTGTGAAAATATAAATTTACCTGCAGCGTTAATGTTCGGCAAACTTGTTGAGACGCAGGCTAATCGTCGTCCACAAAGTTCACTCGCGTATCGCACACACTCGTATATCGGTTACCGGTATATACGTTTACTTGGAAATCGAGACTCGGCGACACACACCACAAGACGTTTCGAAGATTGCACAAAATGGTGAGGCAATAGTTACCACGATAATGACGAAGATTTCCAACAGGTGTAAGTATCCGGTTTTCACGATCGCGACTCGGCAGTAAAGAGAATAAAAATAAAATAAAAAAGAAGGTGACACGAACGAACACTATCGCGCACAGAATCGGACGAGGGAAATAATTGCGGCAGGATTTCTTGGTTATCGAGAGTCACGTAAAAATCAAGAGTGTAACAAAAGTGCCGAAAATTTCGGTATTTCGAAGTCCGCTAAAGGACTGGAGGCGTCAAGGTCTCGCGCGTAGTTTGCGCGCGACGCCGCGATTTGATAATTCCGTAACACGCAGATAGAGAGAGAGAGAGAGAGATGGAAAGCTACAGAAGGCAAAAGGATTTGGTAAGCTAAGAATCGCGACGAACTAGTAACACTTCGAGGTGTCTCGAGCAACGGAAGCTTCGAAAATCCGCCGCACACGTCCGCGCAGGAAACAAAAGAAAATTGCAAAACAAAGGAAAAAAAAAAAGATAAAGAAAAGGTAACGAGTAATCCCGGAAGTGTCGAGTTCGCGTTGAAAAAATACACGGTCAAACGAGAAGGATTCGACGGAGGGGCGGGGATAGAAGGAAAGACACACGCGCCCCTCTATCGTGGAGTAAACGTCGTACCGTTCGGCACTAACCAAAAATCCTCGGCGCTCGGGCTCGGCCTTTGAGCTACTGAGTCGCTGAGAATCGTCGCGGAGCTTTCGTCACGGATTCACGTACGGGGTGGAAGTTTAACGGGTGGGGATATATACCCTTTTCGTACGTATACGAGTCCCTAGACGGAGAAACGAAACACACACATGGGAAGAACCCGGAACGTTCGTACGAACGCCGCGGAGATAACGGCCGCAAGAGCCCCTTACGACGAAAACACCCAAGCTCGTACACACGAGCTACGTACACGAAGATACAGTGTCGACATTTTCTCGTGTTACGTACCACGAACGCTCGACTCCCACTCCACGTGTCCTGGCCTCGCGATGCGCCGTGCGCCACTGTCCTCCGTAACTAAATCCCCCCCCCCCTCCCCCTTCCTTGCGACCGCCTCGCCGCGCATCCGCGTTGCGCGCTCCTTCTCTTTCGCACCCCTCGCGCCACCGCGGTGAAACGGGCGCTCTCTGGTGGACCGTTCGTTCACGAGACCAGCCAGAACTAATAAACGACGGCGTGGCAGCAGCCCTCTATTCTCCTATCGCCACGGCTCGCTTCGGTATTCATTTTTTTCGATTAATTTTTTTATTGCAAGACGGAATTATCCCCCGCTACGTTCAGGACTAACACCACTCCGGGATTCCGAAGAAATAAAGTCGCCCTCCTTTTCTCGTTGCTTCGATAATTCTTCGACAATGTAAAAACGATATGCGTTTGGAGTTACGGGGAAAAGAAATAATATTCTTTCGTAACTGATACGCCAGCGATTTTTCAACAGCGCGGCTTTGTTTTCGATCTCACCGAATAGGTTACTTCAACACCGTTGCGCGGATCAGATTGACGTTTCGAAAGTAGCTTTACAGTTCCCTATTATAGACGTAAGACTTTTTCGATACAATAGAATTTTATTATTTTATAAACAATTTATTGCGCTGTTTTCTTCACAAAAATCGATTTTTTTTATCCGTAGTGCATTGTTTCTACGATATTTGTCGTATAAAAAATGCCCGCGTAGTTCTATAGCCAATAGTATATAGATATAAATTTTCTGTTTTTTTTGTGCCAGATTTTTAATTTCACGAGACATTCATCCGTTACTGAAATTTTTTTAAAAACAATTTTAGAAAACACACATTTTGAGCTTGAATTTATGATTAATAATTCCCCTAAAAAGAATTCCCTTTTTTTAAATTCAGAGTCCGACCTTCTTTCGCTGGCTAGAATTCTTGAAGCCTTAAAGTAACATAAAATATAGTATGAAATAAAATGTTTCGTACTTCAATGCTAACGTCGATCCGGACGGTGATCTTGAAAGAATATATTTCTATCGAAACGTTTCTATTGTAGATTAAATGGAGTCTCGCAATGTGCAATAAGGCCTCCGGCTAAAACAGTACGTTTGTAGCTCTCGTTACTGCAATTCACGGTAAGCCATTGAACTCGATTTTTCACAATGCGCGAGAAATTTTATTCTGTGTTATTAAAATATCGTAATATTCAGTGAAAAACAAACTCACTGGAATATCGTAGGAACAAATATGCGCGTTTGAGACGATTCGCAATGCCATTTTTATAACTAGCGAGCTTAATTCTTATTTTTTCAGTTGTTCATTAATTCTGTCCACGAAACATTGGAAACGAATATAATATAATACAACGAAGACCAAGTTTCCACTGATTTCGTCGTGCTTGAAATACAATTATTGAGTACAACGAATAAAAAAATCATTTCATTTAAAAAAAAACTTATTTAAATAATACCAAACATTACGATGAAATAATAATTAAATATAAAAATAATAATAAAAATTAATTAAAATCGTTTAAAAAAAAAGGAAATTGATAATAAATATCGTTAAATAATTTTAAAAAACTAGAACTGATAATATCGTTATTATGAAAAGCATTATTAATATTATTATCATTTTTGGGATGATCGGATTGGCAAGTATTTGAGTTTTATTATTATAATGAGATCGTACGGAATTATCAAATTTTCACCGATTTCCCTTAATCTTCTTCTCACGGGTCGAAAATTTTAATCGGATAAGTGAATTATTAACACACCCACATACAGACACACAAACGTGATCCACACGTATTATCACGACAAGCCCGGATACGATAAGCCGAATAATGAAGAGCGTCGGCTATTCTGATAAATTAAGCGTAGTCACATAGCCACAACTGCGATTGCACATTTTTCATGGAGCTAAAAAAGAAAATATTTTTGGTTTTCGAGTGTGCAATATGGTTCAATAATGTTCATTCATTATTCCCTCCACTTGTTTTCTGTAAATACCTTACTCCGAAGAACGACTTTTCACGTTGTTATTTTTCACCGAGAATAAACAATTCTGTGAATTTTTTATGGTAATGAGAGAAAAAAAAAGATTTATCGTAGGAAGTTAAGAAAAACGTCGAATAGAGTGCTTCGAATCCGAATATTGTTGAAACAACGATTCTGGGCTATTAAAGCTAATTAATGAACCGAAATTGTTTTCTTTTTCCACGTTTTTTAAATCGTTTATTTTTGTTTCATGTACATTTTTATACATTGTTCAGTATCTATCCAACATTATAAGGTGGTCCTTTTTTTCAACCGAAATAAACTTTAAGAATTTTAATTTTGACAAATATTTTCCGAATTCGTTAACCGAATTGGAAATCAGGGTTTTAATAAACAATTGAAAACATTATTGAACGAGATTGTTCGATGTAACGAAAATAATTCATCTATCTTATTCAACGACCAAAAAAAAAATGTTAATAATCGACAAACCCCACGAAAAAAAAAACTTTTTAATATTTCCCTCCTAAAAACCGTTTTCTTGCTTCGTTCAACCGCATTTTTGACGGTGAATGTCAAAAATGCGTCATTCATCGAGTGATCGAATGGAAAAGACAACTCACCACGACAGTACGGTTCGTTAGCATCGTCGATTTGGAATACTGGAGTGTGCGAGCTGGGTAGGGTCTTCGTTTCGTCCAGATAGTTTCAGATCCTGGGGTGACTTAAAAAAAAAAAACGTTTCGCTCGGGGACACCCCATACGACCTTCTAGCTCACGAAAGGAATCCTAGTAGTTTCAACCATGAGCCTGGATATCAACGAAAAACTGTAAAAAAAAAAAGTTTTGTTTCTTAAAAAGCAAAATACGTACGATGATGTTGCAAATACAAGCAACTTTGTAACGAACAAAAATCGTACCCATCATTGCGATTATTTGTACGATTGAAAAATGGCTTCCGGTCTCCAGTACGAAAAAATACCTTATTTTGTCCAACTTGTGTAATAAAATAACCTTACTTGAGCTCATAACCTATCTATCATCGTTTGTATTGATACCTACTTATGATCATTGAAGTACCAACAACTGGGTACTAATCCTGTATTCCCGTTGGTCCTTAAAGTGCCAATAATTAGGCGCTTTGCCGTACAAGAGACACGGAAATCTTTCAGACCCTACGAGGCACGAATGGACACGTGTGCCAAATTGTCACCTAGAGTTACACGGTTGCGAAGCGTGTAGGGTGCACGTGGGGAAAGGAAGGGTCGAGAGAGAGAGAGAGCGAGAGAGAAAGGGACGAAACAGGCACCAGGAGGAGAGATGCAACATCATAATCTGCTGTGTCACTGGTGCGTAACGATGATGCTGCCTGGCCCACAGGGGCTCAATCATACCGCAGCGTTGAACCTTCCCCTTCCCACCAACCCTGCATCCGTCTACCGCTCATTGTGCTCACGCAACCAAAAGATACGTAACAGCGGACGAAAACCTACACATGCATCTTTGTTAGCCATTCGAATCGGTACATTGTTACGCCTCTGTTCGAACAGTTTATTACTGTATGAATAATTGGAAAACTTGTATATGTTTCGTTGTGGATCGAACAGTAATATTAGGGTAGTAAATAGAAATCCATGATTTTTTGAATCGATGACTTTCGTCATCGGTATTTCGCGGTGTACAAGTCCGATCGGGTTACACTAGATCGCGTTAAAAATATGAGATTTCGTACTAAACATTGTTTAGCGACAGTATTGCAGTTGACTCGGTTCGTGATTGGCTGACTTCAGTGAATAATGGATTTCTTTTTACTGCACATAATTATTGTTGAATCGTCGATCTTGATTTAGAGTTAAATATTTTTGTATTTTTTTTGAATGATTTGTGCCGCGATAATACGAATAAAAAAGTATTTTTCTCGCACGGATAATTATCCTTCGAATTCGAAGGAAATCTATCTGTACTTTTTGACATGCCGAAACCGTTTTCTCGATTAAATTGGGTTAAATTGCAGCGAAAAGGCGGACGTAGGAATCCCTGTGCGAACACACAGAACCCGCGTGATCAACGGTAAAAAAGACCGCAGAAAGAAGTTCACAGGAAATTAGATGAGAGAAAAAAAGAGGATGAGGATATTTTTGGTCAGGCATGTGCTAACCAGCGGGAGTTTAGTGCGCCATCGTGCAAGCTGATGTGTACACATGTGCGCCGAGTTGATACGGAGTGTAAAAGCTACCGAGATACACAAGAAATACCGGAGAAACGAAAGGTAAAAAGATGATAAGAGAGAAAGAGAGGGGAAGAGACGAAGAATAAAAAAGCCCGGCGAGATCGGAGGTGGAGGTGTTGAAATAGAGAACGATCAAACAAAAGCAGAGAAAAATCGAGAAAAGGGCAAAGAAAACATCCACCTGATCTTTTGTTGAAGACAACGCGAAGGTATTGATCTTTCATTCGGACAGCGCTATAGTTGGCTCGTTCGAAAGTAACGTCTGCCTTCAGTAATGTTATTTTTATCAATTTTTTTACGAACTCCTCGTCAATCTCGTTAAGCAAATTTTGGACCTTTCGAAAGTGAAGATTTTTCGGGTCAAGATCAACGTTCTCGGCGACCTTGAGTCAACATTGACGAGAAAATCAAATCAATCGGACATTCCGTGTGAAAGGAAACGTAAAGTGGCTTGAAAGAACACAAACAAACCCAAACGAAATGGAAATTGGATTATCAGATAAAAGTTGTTTTGTATAAAAACATTTTTGAGTTTTCTATTTTTAATTGAACCCATATCACTTTCCGACAAACTTAATTTCAGTTATTATTATATTTAATATTATTATTTAATTATTATTTCAATAATAATTATTAATATTATTTATGTAATTACTATTATTAGTTAATATTAATATTTTAGGTGATTAAATAAATAAATGTAGGTGATTCTTGCAGCTTCTTGAAGATTCTTGATATCTGAAAAAAAGTAAAAGAAAAGTACGATCCAACTGGGTCGTCTTCGGAAATGTTTGCATAAACGAACAAGAAATCAGAAACGCAGTGTCCCAGCGCGACAATTCGGTAGCTCATACGAGTCGTGTTTCACAAGAGTCGGTGGCCAAAATATTCGTCGATGATACATAGGTCGAGGGGGAATGCTCGATTGGCAGATGCATCCCCAAGAGCTAAACACCCCTGGTGTGTTTCTCTGGGGTCACATAAAATCTCACGTTTATCATGTCCCGTTAGAAAATCGAACAGACCGCGAACAACATTTGGTACAAGAAGTGAGCGGTAAGCTTTTGTATCTCCTTAAGGGGCGACGGCAAAACCTTTATTTTCACCTAAAAATATTTTCATTTATGATGCTTTGAAAAAATAAAAAAGAAATATTAAAAATCCAACAATCGTTCCTCCAGTTTCCGTCCGTGTCTATAAATACCCAAAGTGCTGTAACTCCATCATTTTTTTAAGTTACGTCATTATTTTTGGTGTATACATTTTTGAATGTACACGCTGTAAGGAAATGGGGAAAACATCGATTTTCCTTTTCTTCAAAATTGTAAGATAATATTTCGAACGTTTAATCAGACAATCAAATGAAAAAGATCAACGGAATTTGACGAAGGTCGCCGTCGTTGAAATCGAGAATAATAAAAATGAGCATATTTCTGACAAACTAAATTGGCGACGTACGCGCTTCCCGTATAACCGTGATTTTCGAAAATGTGGGAGCCCGTGGACGGAATCTCATATCGGCGATGTGCAGCAGCCTCGCGCGCTTTCTCATCCCAACGCCTTGGCTCTATCGTGGCTCAGCAGACACATTATCTCTGACATTTCTCTTGGTCTAATGGGGATCCCGTTGGCTTCAACGTCGGCGTCGCTCACCACCACCTCCCGGTCGACTATGTCGACGAACGCCGCGAAACTGAAATTGAGCACTTTATAAAGAGCAGCACATTAATAACTCGTGGAGATATAGCTTTGGGGCTGACGCGAGGGACGACCAAAGGGTAGAATCGAGAGAGAAAAAACGAGGGAGAAAAATAACGAAAAAGGAATTCGCAAACGCGAAACGGGGACCCATTATTATCGGGTTTCCAACAAACTGTACGGAAATTATTCGAATGGGAATATTACGTGCTTTTTATTATCCCCTCCGGCGCTTTCTCTGTGCGTGCGCGCATAGGCGTCATTCAGGAAATCACATTGAGGCGTGTTTTCTACTCGAATCGAAAAAAGTAATCAAATACGTGATTTACAAATAATTATTAGTAGATTCCGCAAGCGCGATATTCATTGGCTATCTACGTGTCATATTCGTTCCATCAATTTTTTTAAAGTTCCGAAATACTTAACGTTTCGTCCGTAAACCTGGATGTTTCGAGTCCCAGCCAATACGATTTCGGTTTGGATCGTTCTAGAAAAGAGGACGAAAATATCTTTAAAACTTTAAAACGAATTTTTCGAAAGTGACTGGAATTTTATTTTAATTTTTTAGAGTGCAGTGAGTGGATGAAAAAATAGAACTCGAAAGAGTCAGTTTTATGAACAGAATGTACCGAAGAAACGTTTACGGATTAAGCTTTAAGACATTTCATGATAAATCGTTTGTTTCGGTTCGGCGATGATGAAGTCGAAGGGGTAGTTTTATATAAAAGCGCCTACACGTTTAAAGTAGTTGAGGCCAAGAAATAATCGCGAGACATCTCCAAAGCCCCAAAAGGTAGATTTCGTGTCGTTCATGATCCGATGAAATCTTGCCTCCAACTTAAAAATCATTGTTTGTAAATACCTATCAAATCTTCACGAACTATACGTTTTTTTTTATTGATAAATGAGGATACTGTTATTTTGTATGTTTATCATCATGATTTCACGAAAGAAAGTTTAATAAAAGTACAGTCTAGGCTGTAACGTAAGAGATGATCTGATGGGATAACATTTTCCACTTCACCCCTTTTAAGTCCTTCTTAACCAATTGGGAAATCCGCAGGCCAGCATTGCCGCACTTCAAATTCAACTTGTCATGAAAATACTTTCAATCCGTCCTGGAATCGTGCAGAACTGGCTTGAAACGCATTAGTTTCAGTCGATCGAGATCTCTAGCGATAATTCTAGGCGATTTTCTGCGATTTTTGTTCTCCATAGAGGAATCATCACTTCGGCAGACGCGAGAGGATTCTTCGCCGGATATTCTCGATGGAGCCTATTATACTCGATGGAGTATACGCTCTTTCGAACGAACGATGCGTTTTCACAGCCGATTTCTTTGCCACGATACAACGGAGTATAACTGTCGCGAGTGTGACTTTTTTAAAACGAAACTTGCAATTGGATACACGTTTCGAATAAATCACGAAAGGGTCATTTACGGCATGTTAGAAAAACTCAATGGACATATCTAGAACATCTGGAGTATCTTAGAAGAACTGTATCATCTTTTTTTCGCCACTTTTCAACTATCATATAAATTTATGGTACCGAAGTTCTCGAAGATCGGTTCCTAACTTACGTGTGATTTTTGGGACTAATAAAGAGTTTCCCCTGAACTCGTTACAAAATTGTATCAATGCGCAAAAAGACTTAATCGTCAATCAGATTATAAACGCAATTTTTCAAACGCTCCTGCTTAACAAAATTCGTAAAATCCATCATTTCGATGAGAAAAGACGGTTCTCATTCTATTTGATTTTAGCAAGGCATTTGACACATTCAAGCATCAAGAGAAATCATAATAATCAGCATCGTGCTTCAACAGATTGCGTATTACTATGCTTCCTAAATGCGTTTATTTTCGTATCTTATACAAGAATAAAACTTCTTGCAAAAACGATCAGACAAGGGAAACACGGACCAAGAAAGTACCCTTCAAAGCGACCGTTGGTATGATTACTGTGCTGCTGAAGCGGACACTCGATATTGCGATAAAAGAGAAAATTCAGCGTTCGAACACTCCAGGCCGATCACCCAATTCGTTAATCGTATAGACGTGTAGTATATAGGTGTGTGGGTAACCGTAAACAAAACATCAAAACGCAATCTAGAGTGGTCGGAACGTGATTTCCTCTGGCGAGAGAATATCTGCCGGAGGCCAGAGAAAGTTGACGCATCAATGATTAAAACGTACAGCTGCAACACGTGTAAACGAGGTTTCACAGTTACCATATATACCCGATGAAAATGAAACCACAATGATAAGTAAACAAACGAATGAAAAAAATACGAAGTTGGTAAAATACATTGCATTACATTAGTACTTCAATGATATCGTTTCACACTCTAGTGCTATATTGGCGGCAGGGTTAAAACTCAAAAATATTAGTAGTTTTGCCTTATAAAAAAATCAGATTTGGCTGAGAAATAATGGACTCGTTGAAATTCAAATATTGGTTTTATTATGATATTGAGTCAATAGGAATAGGTATAAGAATCTGGAAAAATATATGATTGTAAAAGGCTCGTACCAAAAGTCATGCAAATTTTCTGGCTTTAAAAATTCATAATAATTCAGGGTTTTATCCGGAATTTATCAATCGACTCAGAATTTCACTCCCAACCTCCCTTTTCACGGATAACATCCTGTCGTGGAACATCCTGTTTATTTATAAGTATAAAAAATAATTATGCAGACTTACAATTGTAAGTCACACAATAATGAAGTCGAACCGGTGATCGCGATTGGTCATTTCGTAGTCTAGGAACAGAAGTCTAGGAACAGAATTCGTCGATGAGCTTTGTAGGCACCTCGCGAGAAGGACCCTTGGGCATTTGTCCCCTGTCTCATCCGATGGCGATGGAAGAAACAGCCCTCGCATTTACGAGCCACTCGAGAGTCATGTAATCCGACGCTCGTCCGAGTCCCGTCGACGCATCAGGAAACGCAGCGATAAACTTTCGTCACGCGAGTATACATTTTTATTGCATTTAAATTAAACGTAAAAAAAACGATGAAAAGTTTACATTTATGACTTTCCGTTATCAGGAAATATATAAATATATAAACTTTAATATAAATAATACAGACTTTCTTATCTATGGTCGATAACTAGGTTATTTCGAATAGAGATAACAACAGCTGAACCTATTGCTTTTCGTTGTGTTCACTATTCGGCAGTATTAAAATTAAAATTTGTATTTGCGATGGAAAAATCCTTTATCGATGTTATTTTTTGTTTTGAAAACTGGCATTTGTTCGGAATTCGCACTTATGCGCGGTCTAAACATATAAATGTTCAATCTGGCAAAATCAACATATATGTATATATAGGAAGCAACGTATAGCAGTCAGCTGTCGAAAAGTCGAGGAGACTAGCATGGATGCCGTCCCGTTTCCATGCTGCACGTAAGCTCTGCGTTGCCCCGGCAACGCCACACGGCTGCGCAAACCGAGTCTAAACGCTCTACCTATAAGAAAATGTATCACTCGACCTTCAAAAGGACGCACGGTATCTGTTTATGGTACGACCTAGACTTCAGTCGACTCGGCGAACTCGTACAAACGTGTTGATACGAAAGAAATTTCTAGTCGTGAAATGGCCCGGTGTTTCGGTAAAGACTATGAAACTTTGGGTTTGAGCAAAAACGACACATTCGAAACATTTGATTATTAAACTTTCGAACCGACGAGAAAAAGTTCCGTATCCAGTAAAAGGCTAACAGACTATAAAAAGTATACGACACGTCTATCAGGGCGGTCATCGGTGGCGTCCAAGTCTTTTTTACTACTTCGCGTCAATCACAGAGTGGCGCGACCGGGAATTTTCGCTATGTGAAATGTCTGGAGTTTTCAGTCCGCTACTTTACCACATGTGGAGCTAGTTGTGTTATGAGAATCATCAATGCGTGGATAAGTATGCACTTGCGTTTACAGATAACGCAGCAATAACCACTGGACACGATCAGTTCACATATAATTTGTACAATGATAAAATGATATTAGACGATGCAACAAGGATTAATTATTACTTTATCGAATAATGACTGCAACAATAATGAACGTATACGTGAAAACGGCGTGGAATGGACGCCCGCAGTTTCGCGAATACATTCTTACAAACCGTCCGATCGTTCCGCTTCTCCACGACAAAATTATTCCCACAGAATAACTATCGTCATCTGACGGCGTGATGGAAAATTAAAAAGTACGTATAAAATGCAATCAATTTGAATAAACGCTAGGGGAGTGGTATTTCGCTACTCTGGTGTCGATTGATCCGCAAATGGTACAAAGTAACGCCACAGTGGCGGTATAGTACTGATAATCCACCAGTTCGCTACGGCGTACTCGTCCAGGGTGGTACAGGCGCGAAACGTGGTTATCGGAGATCGGCCGGCAGGGAGGATGGCAAGGAAGGACGCGACCCTTCCTGCAACACCCCCCAACGAAACATCGTATTGATTTTTCGTACGGTCAAAGAACGGGCGACGTTCGTTCAGGGTGGATACCAAATGCAACGAGAATGTATTTTTTCTCAAAAATCTTCAGATTTATTCTTATTTCAACAGTACTTTGCATCGGTAAGAAGCCAGTGATAGTTGATAATCGTTCAGTGTTTTTCGTATTTCTTGTATCTTCGATTATATCCCCGTGGAAAGAGATGCCACCGTGTTGTGATACAAAGTCCTTTTTATCGCAGGTTTCTGCTCGGAAGATGAGGAAAGATTGGTGCGCGATCTTTTCCGCGGCTACAATAAGCTCATCAGACCAGTGCAGAACATGACGGAAAAAGTGCACGTCAGGTTTGGCCTCGCGTTTGTCCAGCTCATCAATGTGGTCAGTAATCGTTACCTATTTCTTCCCAATCTTTTCATGCTGTTGTTCGAGGCGTGGTGTCACGCCTATTCGCTGTGAGAGTGAGGGAGATAGCCCATTACGTGATCCCTTGTGTTTTTAAACTGGTTAACTTATTCGGAAAAACGGAAGAAAAACAGTTGCCTATTAGTGGCGTTGAAGTTTGCATCACTGGAATGCAATAAAGATCTTTTTTTTTTTAACTTAAAAAAGTTATTTCTATATACCTGAGCTATGAAACTTGCACAGATAGTTTTTAGTATCTTCATTTAACCATCTGTATTCTACATATGCACGATATAATTACCCATACTGTTAAACATAAGGAATAAAAACAATGTTGTTGCATTCTAACGCAAACTTCAAGCCCCTTTCTATTGAACGACAAAGAATATCATCTGGGGATCTTCCCTTAGACAGTAAAATTGTTGCTGACTAACTATACGACTCCTTATTTTGGCTCAAGAAACTTTATAGACGTGACTTCAATTCCAGAACGAGAAAAATCAGATAATGAAGTCCAATGTATGGCTGCGGTTTGTTTGGACCGATTATCAATTGCAATGGGACGAAGCTGATTACGGCGGCATTGGAGTTCTCAGATTGCCACCGGACAAAGTTTGGAAACCGGACATAGTGTTGTTCAACAAGTAAGAAATGAATATTAAATCCTCAGTGACAATTGAACGAATAACGTTCTTATATTGCTTTTCGCGTTTTGCAGTGCGGATGGTAATTACGAAGTGCGCTACAAAAGCAACGTACTGATTTATCCAAACGGCGAAGTTTTGTGGGTACCTCCGGCAATTTATCAGAGTTCCTGCACAATAGACGTAACGTACTTCCCGTTCGATCAACAAACCTGCATCATGAAGTTCGGCTCTTGGACATTCAACGGAGATCAAGTGTCCCTGGCGCTCTACAACGACAAGAATTTCGTCGATCTGTCGGATTATTGGAAGAGCGGCACGTGGGATATAATAAGCGTGCCGGCTTATCTGAACACTTATCAGAGTGAATATCCAACAGAAACGGACATTACGTTTTATATAATAATACGAAGGAAGACTCTGTTCTACACGGTAAATTTGATACTGCCAACGGTGCTCATCTCGTTTCTCTGCGTACTCGTGTTTTACTTGCCTGCAGAGGCAGGTGAGAAGGTAACCCTCGGCATCAGTATTCTCCTGTCTCTCGTCGTGTTTCTTCTGTTAGTCAGCAAGATCTTACCTCCTACCTCACTCGTACTGCCTCTCATTGCCAAATATCTTCTTTTTACCTTTATCATGAACACCGTCAGTATTCTCGTGACAGTTATTATAATAAATTGGAACTTCCGCGGACCGCGAACTCACCGAATGCCGCAAATGATCCGGAAGATATTTTTGAAATTGTTGCCGACATTGTTGATGATGAGGAGACCGAAGAAAACGAGACTTCGATGGATGATGGAGATACCGAACGTTACACTACCAGCCTCCACTTATTCCGGCAGTCCGGCTGAATTGCCGAAACATCTGCCCACGTCGATCGGCAAACCTAAAATGGAAATTATGGAGTTATCCGATTTGCATCATCCCAATTGCAAGATAAATCGCAAAACTCATCACACCACCGGAAGTTCCAATGCTGCCGGAGCTGGAAACGACGCGATGGGGGATCGAAGAGGCTCGGAGAGCTCAGATTCCGTTCTACTCAGCCCTGAAGCCAGCAAAGCGACCGAAGCCGTTGAGTTCATTGCTGAACATCTTAGGAACGAAGATCTCTATATACAGGTAATCGAGCTGCAAAGAACATTTTCCTTTTCTAATTTACTTTATGAAAGTGTTGAACATTTCAGGATCGATGCAATTCCCATGGAGGGAATTTTTTTCATTACATGTAGAAAATTTACGTTTCGTGCAGTAATGAGACGTTCCTTTGGACGGATAGCTCTTTGAATGTTCGATTATTACGAAAATTAAAAGCTGTAAAAGTAAATTGAATTGTCGGACAAAGGAAACAATCAACTTTGCGTTTTCGTAAAGTTATAAGTTATTCATTCATTCATTCATTCTCTTCGCTTGTTCTACCCCTCAATTTCAGACCCGAGAGGATTGGAAGTACGTGGCAATGGTGATCGATCGATTGCAGCTTTACATATTTTTCATCGTAACGACCGCCGGCACGATCGGTATCCTCATGGATGCCCCGCACATCTTCGAGTACGTCGATCAAGATCGCATTATCGAGATCTACCGTGGAAAGTAATTAGTTACATTTATGAAACTTTGTAACATACGTACGTCTTAATTAAGAGCTCATTAGCTCGGGTAGATTCTCTTCTTTTTGCGAAAGAAAACGATTGATGGGAGAGTGACGAACAACGATTTGGGAAATCCTAAAAATTAAGTAACATTAGGAGCAATTAATTAAGCGTTGCAGAAGATTTGTTCTCTCGGTCTTCCTCGTTAGGACTAACTATAAATAATCCAATTTTTCATACCCTATTATTTAATCGAGTTTTTTCGAACCCTTTTGTAAATCGCTGCCATCTCAAAGAAAAACAACGTAACAGTTACTTCAAGCGCGTTTCAAAAGTATTTACGTGGATGAGGAATACGTATTACGTAGTTTATAAATAATAAATATTTCATGTATTAACAGGCGTATATAACGTGCGACGACTTCGACGAAAGTATCACATGTTATCCAAATCAAACTGATTTTTTAAGCTTCGAAAGTTGACAAAAGAAAATGATGAGTCTATGATGTTTTACAAAATCTGAATGTCGCCCCATTTTCACGAGCAGCAAAACGAACGTACACGAATATTAAGGTGATTAAGAAAAAAATAAGATTTCCTTTCTCATTTCGGTGTTTTAATATTTTTAATATTTATATTCCCAATATTTATAATGACAATCTTGATTATTCATTGATATTTAGAAGTTCCACATCGCAGTTTTCCAATTTCAATGCTAATAGCATTGAAAAATAAATTTAAAACATTGTATATTATATAATTGGACAAAAACAAATTTATAATTGATTAGTCTCCTTATTCTAAAAATTAATATCTAAAAAATGAATCTTTTAGCCTCCAAAAAATCAAGAAAAAACTTTTTTTTAATCACTATAATACACGTACATCGAAATGAGCTTGCTTCGTAAATTCATCGTCATCTATCGTGTGACAATTCACATCGGTATTCGTCATTCAGATAAAAATAAAAGGGCATGTCTGTACTAACATTAAGGAGACAATGTATAGCCGTGTAAGTAATGCACTAGTCGCTTGATTTCTTATTTGTATATTGAGCCCGAATTTACAACAGATCTCAATATAAGATGGATTTATTTTTAATTTGGACATTGCACCTTCGTTGCTCGCTATATATAGCCCTCCGAGACAAGTCTTCCTTACTATATATACAATAATTAGCAAATACTTAGGCGAGCGAAGAGGAAATTAACGAAAAGCAAAGATAATCGACACTGAAGTTCGTTTTATTAAAACTTCGATACTTATTGGAAAACAATGTATTATTAGATATTATTTAATTAGAACGTATGTATCGAACGAGTCACAGCTCAAAAGTTGAATTATCGCCGAACACACGCATACGTACATATATGCAAATTTTGCAAACACAAACGCTTTATTTTCAGCGAAAAATGGACGGATGGTACAGTGATGGGTGACCGGTCATCCGACCTATTCCTTGAAAAGGGACATTGAAAGCAAATAATTAAACGAAACTTAGGTGATTGCAGAGATGATAGATTTTAAATAAGGTGAATTAGATCTGCGATTATGCCAATTTCGTTTAATTGTTTTTATTGAATAATTTCTTTTTTGTGACCAGCCTGGAAATTTCGAAAAAAAATCCTAAAGTAAATATCATAACTACGATCGAGCTTAATTCGTTTCAAATGACCTGTAGATTGATATCTTTTAACAAATAGGTCGGATTACCGATCACTCTGTATATGATCGATAAGCTCAGACGCAAAAACCTATTGTAGAAACCGATTCCAACTGTCCTAAAATATAATAGATTTGTACAAGCGTACCATTTTTAGCTCAGAAAAAATAAGCAAATGTGGTGGTCAAGGAAAACGGATGAACGAAAGCGAAGAAGTGATAGTCGATAGAGAACCGCCATACTAAAAGCTTCCTGCTTCGCGAAATCTTCCCGTGATGGCCCTTAATAAATATGTCTTCGTTTCTCAATCTTGCCTTGAATATCTCGTCGTCAGTGGTCTCCCAAAGTCCCAATACCATACGTATGGAATTATCAAAAGCTTTTAGAAGTTTTACGAGCAAGAAACTTCCGCCATATATTCAGCTGCGTATCCAAACCCCCGATAACGAAGGCTAATAAACGCAAAAATTAAATTCCGTTATTGACTTTTATCATCAGCGATACGAATTGTGTGTAAAGTTAAAAAATACTAATTGCTTTGTATAGGAAGAAAAACGACAAATAGTTAGGTTAATGAATGTTTAGAACTCAGATCACCCCCAATAGAATAAAAGAACCTGTTAAGCTTTTACATAAATAATGTGGGGTAGATGAATTCATTGAAAATAAAAGAAATCTTTAGGAAGCGCGAGAGTGGCAGTTCGTGAATCCGTGAAATGGAGAAATGCATAGTTCGTAAGATTTCAGTTATGTCCAACTTTTAATAAAAGAGTCATAGCGATCGGAGAACATGTTTGGTCTCATACAGTGAAACCCAGCTTTTCCATCCCTCGGGGGAAGCCCAAAAGATTGGGTTCGAACCGAGAGGGCTATCAAACGGTAGGAGCTTGCGCATATTGAAGCCTATTAGCTGTTTGATTATAAGGGTATCAACTAATCTAAAAATATAAGGAATAAAAACATGGCCACTGTATGTGTATATGTAAAATAAAATAAATTAACCCGTTTTTATTTATTGTCAAATGAAAGTTGTACATTTACTATTTACTGTAAATTATTATCAACGTGAAAAAAATGAAAATAAATAAATTGAAGGCAACTTTGAAATGTCAGGTGTTACGTTTTCGTAAACTCTTGGGTTTGCAAATCTTGTTTCGTTTTATATAATTCGCAGATGCCCCAGTTAAGGGAATGACGAACACGTTGAAAATTTTTGGCGCGGCACCTCGTTACGTCGGTAATGACAATTTTGGGATTTCGCGCTGCGAGTAACTACCGACGGCCGCGAACTCTCGACTTTTCGAGCGAAGAATCGTCGCAGGACAATTGCCGAGCGCTGAGCGTGACTGCGTGCGTGTTTATGTACGTGTCGATACGTTACGAGCGCAGCGTGGAGAAAAGACGCGCGTAGTTCCGTCCCAACGAAAACACACACGTATATGTATGCGTGTCAACCGATACTCACATACATATAAGTGGTATATACTTTCCGGGAAAACTATACGAGATATCGATACAAATTCAAGGCCATTATTTAACGTAGGCAAAAACATTTTCCAAACACACCCATTGAATCTCTATAGTATATAAGAAGCTCACTCTA
Source organism: Ophioninae sp. A BG-2022a (assembly GCA_030523105.1). NCBI lineage: Eukaryota > Metazoa > Arthropoda > Insecta > Hymenoptera > Ichneumonidae > Ophioninae sp. A BG-2022a. Next base: position 41,527 of record JAPYZI010000769.1, read on the forward strand.
CGATTTTAAAATTTCGTGATTTTTTACATTCCGGAAAAGTGGCTGGGGTGGTCAAACATTTTTTATTCTGTTTTAAAAGTATTAAAAGGGTCTGTATAATCGGAAATTTTCAGCTGATTACGAATATCAATGAATTTTCGTCGAAAACACTGCACACAGCATAAGAAATCGTGATTTTAGAAGTTTTTTACCACTTTTTCATGGGAATTTTGGGTTTTGGAGAAAATGGATGGTAGATTCGTTCTTAGGAGATAAAATTACATCGAAATGGGTCAATAAAAAAAATATAAAAAATAAAATTTTTTTTTGGATTTTTGAGGGATAAAAGTTTTTTCACTAGATCATCGATAACTTTTTTTTCTTTAGGGTTTGGGACTCCACTTTGTGCTCAATCTCTTCGTTATGATTTTCTCTTGAAATTGCTTTTTTTATCATTAATATCCAATAATTTTTCAATTTTTGGCAGAATTTCAAAGTTGGACCATCGATTTTTGCAAATTTTTCCATACATACCCCTTTGCGTTTTTTTTAGCGATTTTTGAAGTGAAGATTCC
>JAPYZI010000770.1:0-42072 GCA_030523105.1 Ophioninae sp. A BG-2022a
TGGGAGGTCGAAAAATTTTTTTTTCCGTTTTTGAACTTTTAAAAGGGTCTGTTTCATCGGAAATTTTCCGCTGATTACGAATATGCCCGAGTTTTTGCCAAAACCACAAAATTAGGCTGGGGAAATGCAAAAAACGTTTATAAAATATTTTTTGGACAGCATATCCTAGTTTTTCCAGTACATAATTGGTTATCCGAATGAAATTGATCGATATTAGTGAACCAATATTTTTCGGATGGTACTTAACGAGTCAATCAATCAGTGCTTTGTCACACGGCGTTACACTTTCATCGTTGGTATCGGGACGAAGATTAGATTCTCCCGTGTGATAACAAAGATAAGAGTTTAGCAGTGTAGAAACGGTAGCATTAAAGCGAAAATCGTCTGGTCGAAATATCCTTGAAATCTTGTCGTATAATTGGCTTGAGTTATACTTTATGAGTACAGCGTGATCGCCTCGAGAGACGAGAGACGTAACTCTTGGATCAGAGGTGCGGATTAATTGTCATAACTTCAATTATTTCGACGCGATTCAAGGCGCCAATAAATTCTTCCGATTTTGAAATAACAAAGTGCGCACACTTGATCCTTGATGGGTCTTCAAGGTCATAACTTACGAAAAAAATAAATAAATAAATAAACGACTGAAAGAAAAACAGAAAAAAAATTGCACGAGAGACGAAAAGATGGCGTTTCGTGTTGGCTTGATATCGATACCCCTTAACACGGAGAAACCCGTGGATGGTACAAACGTAATCGAAAGGCAAGGCCAGCGGTGAGAGAGCGCGCGAAGGCGTCGCGACGCCGCGTGGGCGTCGAGGTCATCCATCATGGACCAGTGTGAATTACCACCAACCCCTTCCGCGGTTCGGAGCTTAACCTAAGGGAGTCGGAAGACGTAAATGGGGTGAGTTCTGCTTCGTGAGCTCGCCTCCCGTTTCCTTCACTCCCCGCGTCTCTCCCTCTAGTTCTTTTCGTAGATCTATATATATTATATACGTACATACGTAACTGTACGTATATATTCACGGTTTCAACCTTTTTGCGGTGGACCGGTCAAGTGTATTCGCGTTAAACGGTCATCATTGTTCGTCCGCGTTACGTTCGCGAACATATCTTGTAAGCCGTAATCTCCAGCGTTACGTGAATCGGCTAAAATGATTAAAATGGAATCACGAATAATCGTATTCTCATCGCTGATACAATAGATTTTTCTACTTCGTTTTTACAAATACTAATTCGACGTGGAATAATGATTTTTTAAACGCACAGTCTGTTTGACTAGAGCGTGTACCCCGGAATTCGAAAACTATTGAAAAGAAGGTGATAACAAAAAACTATACACGTAATAGATGATACAAGTCGTGATGATTCACCATTACTAGTCAGTTCAATCGCCATCCAGAATTAATAATCGTTGAAAAAGTATTTCGTACACGCTTTTACCGAACAGAGGGTACAACCGAAATAGCTTTTAACGACACCGCGTTGAAACGACGCATAAGATAATCATACGGAATCCGTAGATCGTTATAATCAGTTTTCACTATAAATATATATACGATTATCGGCTATAACGTCGGTTTAAGCAATTTTCACAATCATAATTTTTCATTCGTACTCAATTGCTGCAACGACTTCCAATTTATTCCATTTCGGAAACAATAACAATTTGCCAATTAATAAATCGTTTTCTTCTTATTCTCCGCGATTCAGCGACCAAATATCAAACGTGTGTGTGTGTGTCCGTTTTTTTCCTCATTTAATTGATCAACCGTTCTGGAAACGTCTTGAAATTTTGCCGTTTACTGAATCGTAAACAGAGTGCTTGGTCTTTGCTTTCCACGCTCTTCGTGGTCCACCCTTTGCTCACACGTGTCATTTATAAATGCCCCTTTTCTCGAAGCGACTTTTGAAAAATAAGCGAGTTGTATGAAGAGCGCAACGACAGCTGGTTAACCAGCCGTGTCGTGGGATACAATGACAATGACGTACAGTATCGCTGCACACTGGGCGCACCGAGTCCCTTGAAAAGCTTCCTACCAATCGCACTCTGGGTTCTCCGCGACGAAGAAAAAAGAACAGGAGGCCGGGGGGGAGGGAGGGGGGCGTAGAAAAAATTGACAAAAAACGTTGGAAGCTGCAGGCAGGGGTGGAGGGAACGAGAAATTGCTCAGTTGCCAAAGGACGCGAAGATATTTGACGACAAATTCGAACGATATTTCCTGGAGAACGACGAAGACGCTGAAACTCGGAGCGAGCTCGTACTCATGAAACGACGAAAATTGTGCAAATATACGATTCGCATCGTATATATTAGTTGTAGTAAAAAGAAATCCATGATTTTTCCAACAGATGGCTCAAGTTATCCGTATCTCCCGTTGTAAAAGTCCGATCGGGTTACATCAGATGTCGTTAGAAATACGAGATTTCGTTTCGTGATTGGTTGGCTCCTGAAAATAATGGATTTCTTTTTACTACACTTAATATTTATTTTTGAAAAATAAAAATAAAAAAGAGCGTTCACGAGCTGAACGAAAATAATCCCGCAAACTGTAATTTCGTGATTTTGTTTGTTAATTATAAAAATGTCTTTTGTTGAAAAACAAAATATTCAAATATCATAGAAATTTGTTACGATCAGCTGTTGCAAAAAAGGCAGAAATACGCAGTAGGAAATTCCGGCAAAAGTGTGCCCGATTAATGGATTTTCTTTGCGGAGAATTCGATCGAGTTACGCTCAATGAGAGAAAAACGAAAAAGAGAAATAAAGCTAAACGGAACGAGAAAGATATTGGGCAAAACGGTCGATTATATATGGACATGGAAAAGTGTGGGTGTACGTGTGTGAACCAAGCACTATGGTTTTGCGGTGGATAAAGTTTTCGTACTTCTCTAGGACATCTCTTGCGATTCTCCCTGTACGGATATCTTCCTGTCTCTCCTTAATATCCCAACTTCTTCCGTCTTTCTCTCTCTCTCTCTCTCTCCCGCTCTCTTTCTGCACGGAGTATACTACTCGCGAGATAGCGTTCTCCGCTCCGGACCGCTCTTTCATTTCGTCGATATTTCAACCGCGATAAAGACAGCGCAGGGGTAAGATCGCGGGCGCGACCTGACCGCGCGCTCTACTGCACGATAAAGGAATCTATTACCGCGAGATTTGCCTCGCCCGCTCTCTCTCTCTCTCTCTCTCTCCCTCTATTTCTCTCTTCCTCCTCACCAGGGAGAAAAAGAAATCACGCGAGTTGAGAAAAAGTCGCGGGCTTCGGAATTCCTTCGTACCAAAGCTGTGTACCTATAGATTTCCTTGATTCGACTGTCATGTATGCATGGGGGGATCCATGCCAAATAATTACGAAGAGCTTTCCAGGATTCCTAAGTAAATGATTTTTTTTCGACGAGATTGAAGTTCGCGACATTGCACAACGGAAATTATTGTTTTTCAATATCTCCATTTTTTTAAATCACTGAAATCCTTAGTAAAATACTTCAATAATTATTCAAATATTTATTGTAACAACCTAGAATTCAAATCTGAAAAATAATATTTCGCGAATTAATGGATTTAAAGAAATAATAAAATGAGGAAAGATATTTCATGCGAACTTTAAGTTCATTTTTTTAGCCAATTTTCCAAATTCCCTCTGAGTATCCTCCAAGCTCTCAAAATAACGAAAACATTTTTAGCGGTACGATTATTAACGATAGAATCTTCTGGATTGCTTATCGATAATGAAGCATCGTAGTTCACGTTACGTAATAATATTTCTTCATTTTTTAAAATCCTCTCTCGCGAATTGTTTCGAAGTTTCGCCGTACACGCTCTTACCGAACAGACTGTAAAACCTGAACGTCGAGTCGACGAAAAATTCCTTGGAGTGTAGTCGAAATTGTGCGACTCAACGAGGAACGTCACATACGCGTGCACGCTCCGATCGCGTCTATATAGCACCCTCTATCTTGACCCTCACAACTATTCAACTCTGGGAGGGCGAAAGAATCGCGTTACGATTCTACGAGTTTTGAGGTATCTGTATACGTATATATATAAAGGGAGTTAGAACGGTGGCTCCCGTCCGGCGAGTTTACGCGAGGATAGATAATATTCTTTACAACCCCCGTGAATTTATTCCAAAACCACCGTGTGTAATATACGCTGGACCAACGAACGAAGATCGACCAAACTCTTCGTCTTCCTCTCCCGTACGCTTTTTTTTTGTTCCTTCTCTTTCATTGGCCTCCCTTGCATCACAAGCTTTCTCGCTTTGCTTCGGCTACGTGACAGTATATTTTAAACGCTTGATCTCAATGGTGGTCCTATCTTTATCTCGTGTGATTTGTGCTGTTATTAATTCGATGCTGAACTCTGGAAGATTTTTCGAAAGATTCAGCTCTTCCTTCAACAACACGATAAATGCATGTTCGTGTGTGTGTGACTGTACGTGCGCGCTTCCATATAGCCCCGTTTCGTTTTCTCGTACGTTCGACAGATTTATATGTACTCACTTCAGCATTCCCACGGACCGGAAATTGTATTTCACTTCACTTCCGAAAATAGACAATAATGGTAGTTTGGAACATTGATCTCGCGTCCTATTTATCGTCAATCGATTTCGACCATCGAGTCATTATTATTCGACCCTCTTCGATCTTTCGATAATTGGTTTTGAGAAAAAAAAAATGGGCTTTTTCGTTTCGCGTTTTCGTAAAGTGACAAATGGAAGACTGGCAACGACGATTCATCATTTCGTTTCTGACGTTGGATCCAGTTTTACTTTATAATGCTTGAAGGAAGAACACTGTGATCGAGTATCAACGATTCCGGTGCTGAATTATTTATTTCCGTCCATTTCAAGTAGCCTACCTACGCGTGGCGGAATTAAAACGAATCGTACATGTTTTCGTGAAAACTTTTGGGCACTGCGATCCGAACCGGTAGTGGGATTCTATCGAGATGACCTTTAGAGATAGTGAAGTGGACTGGACCACTTCTGATAAATAATCATCACGGTTCATATCGCAAAGTATGCGTATACATTTTTTCAATGCTCCCTATCGAATAGTTTTCGAGTTTTGCCGTGCACGCTCTTCCCCGACAGACTAAGCAAGTGACTGTAGAATTCGTAGATTTTCCTTAGTCACTCTGGTTACACTGCGGTTACCAAGATTATTCTCGGGCATGATTTCTCATCGTTCGTACCTGGTTTAACCACGTCACGAGACACAATTTGAGAAACTTATTTCATTGGGTCTTGCCACTATTCCAATTTCCATGAAAACTGATTTTCGATCAAGCCAGTCCATTTTTACGAAACATTTATCGATCGATCGCGCAAGAAGCTACCGAACTGAAAAGGGACTTTGAAAGGTTGAAGATATTCGAAGGAACATGGAAAATCGTATGCACGTATGAGCTTATTAGGACCGGAAATCAATATGAGATAGCGATTCCTCGGGTTGTTAATGTAACTACGAGAGCTTCGGGGACATAAAGACGAGACTAGAGATCTGATCGAAAATCGGGATTAGCGAATTGGTTCAGTCTCTATCTCGCAACTGTTCTCTATCTCCCCATATTCTTATACGTATATGTCTCTTTTCGTCCTCGTACGTCTTCCCCCCCTTCAATTCACTCTCTTCTTCTTTTTCTTTGTCTTCGAATTACAAACATACTCTTCCTTCCCTCTTCCCTACCAAATCGGAAAATGTTTCTTCCGTCCTCGCATTATCCAGATCACGGATCAACGAATCAAACTTCTTGATCCTCAATTCTGCTCTCTCTCTGCTTACGTTTGGGAACATATCAGATTTGAGTGCTTCACAATCACGATATGCGTGTGGACGGGCGTATAAGTATATATATAACCTGCAAGTAACCTCTCACATTTATACATTTACGAGAATATGTAAATGCATGAGTCTCGGATTCCCATTTGTTGAGGTAATTAAGAATCAATTTTCTAAAAAGATTTGAGTACCGAAAATTCAATAAAAAAAGATATATTTCGATATTCATTCGCTGTTTATACAAAAATTAATAACAATCCATAATATATACCAAATCTATAATAAATGAAATCTTTAAAATACACAATCCATAAATCCATAATAAAAAATTCATAAAAATCTATAATAATAACTAAATTTCTACGTTTTTTTTAAACGTGCTCAAAATGCAGTGAAAAATTGATTTATTCTGATCGATCGGAGAAAAATGGCATCATTATTGGCTAATAGCTAGAGGATTCGCGATTTCTGGATAGTGAATTAAACTTCTTTGGAGTTTTTGAGTTGTTTAAATCAAGCAAAGATATTTTTATAAATTCACGCTTTAGCTTGGTCCTTTAATACAGGTAAAGAAAGGGCAAGACGTGGGGGAAGGGGATTGACGTCCAAGCGAAAAAACGAGCGAAAACGTTGGTTTAATTAACCTCCGAAAGTAATCGCACCGGACGCATCTGTAAAGAGCTCGTGGCTTTTTATAAAATTAATTTCTGCATGATGGAACGATTTTCAGAGGGTCACGTGACCGGTCTTTCAAAGTATGACAAGTGCTCTATGCAATATGCGTGGTGTATGTACATTCGGGGCGTGGGTCGTTTTCTTTTTTTTTTTTTCATTTTCCTAGTCCCCGAGGAACGAAGCGGATCCCTCGGCTACTTGTTGACAAAAAAAAATGTGTATCTCATATGCCGTGTTGAATCGTGGCACACTCCGCTCATCCGAAAGACACTTTCTTTTTTGTCCGACCCGTGGGCGTGCACTCGGATCGATTTGGCGCAGTGCAAACGAAATTTCAATCACACTAAAAACGTGTTTGGTCGTTTTGGTTTTTTTTGTTTTATTTTTTTTTTATATTCGCCAAAGACGATTCATCAATGACAAACGAATCAATTGAGCGAATGAAACGGACGAAAGTCTCATTTCGCGAGGTAGAGATAAACGGTATATTTTTATACACACGAGAAAAGAATATTTTTCTATGCGGTCAGCCAAATCGCAACCTCGATTAAGGATACCCGTGTTAGGAACATCCTTCGTTTCTACGACCTGAAAATCCTTTGACAACCGCAACTGACGATCCGCGATACTTGTGCGGTCACGTGTCTTATCTCGCCTACGACAAGACTAGGTTTCCACATCCGCCACGACGTGTTTTTTGTCGCTCGATCAAAGCCCTTCGTTGTCTTTTTTGCCAACTTTTGAGGATTTTCTGGAACGATTATCCGGCCGGAAATGGTCGGCAATTGTCGGTTGTACAGGGAGATCCCGATTTTATTTTATTTGGACTAAGCACTGGTGAAATGTTAGGTTCGAACCGTAGAATTATGGCTCATCGGTATCATGGAGTCAACATACTGATGAGAACATACTAGAGTCTAAATAATTCATTAAAATGACATTAAGACATCTCAAAATATAAGTCACTGGCTATTACGTATGTACATGTTAAATACATTATTTCACTATTTTTTTAGTCGGCAAATTAAATTTGTGTATTTACTATTTGAGAATATTGTTAATGTTAAAAATCGGTATAAATAAAATAATAAAGATAACTTTGGGATTTTTAAATCTGTGTTTAATATTTTGTATTCCAATTCACGGTTACCCCAGTTGCAACGGTGGGAAGGAAAATATGGGGGAATTAAAAAAAAGTGATTATTCGATTCTTGAAGAATTATCGGTTGCAGATTTTAATCGATTTGTTCAATTTATTTACGATTCATTCACCGATTTTTTATCGATTTAATTGCTGATTTTTTTTAGTGATTTATTTACCGATTTATGTTTTTTACAAATTCACGAAAAATCAATCATAAACTTCCGGTTGTCTTAAAGCGTGTGATGGTCGAATCGATTCCAGGTAACTTTCCGTTCGACGACAAGCACGTGTCGTATAAAAAAGATGTCGGAGTGAAGGCAGTGAACAGGCGTGCCGGAGTCCCTGAATATCTCATTGTAGATTTACACCGGAGTTATTCCCGCGAAGGTTTTTTTTTATTTATTTTGTACTCGCAGACGTTCGCCTCACCGGAGTTTTTCCGGGACTGGGTACCATTATAGAAATACTTGTTGACCCTCGGACGTGATTATTACGTATCAGACGTAATAATAGGAATAGAAGGCACATCCTCGATCATCGTCTCGTGCATTTATCGTTTCGATTCTTCATGCGACGCGTATAATTTCAATAGCGTATTTAATAAAGCGTTATTCTCGTTTCTGATCGCGCTTGCAAAAAAAAAAAAAAAAAAAAACAAATAAAAAAAAAAAAAAAAAAAAAAAAAAAAAAAAAAAAAAAAAACGTTTTTCATCGATCGGAATCGATCTTCGTTTAATTATACAGCGAGTCTGGTATTTCGGTATCCTCGTTGATCGTTAAATAGCGGAACTCTTTCGTAGCGATTCACAAGTAGAAAATAAAAGAAAAAGAATACGTTGAGCTCTGTTGGAATGTCTTCTGACGTTCGATCGCTTCATTCGCATGTCCACTCGTTCATTCGTTCATGAAACATTCAGAAAAATCGGAGCTTCGCGTTTTTTGATCATGTAATCTCTCTGAACGAACAGCCCGGTTAGTTTTTTTTTTTTTTTTTCGTCTTTGTTGCTGCAACTGCATTTATCATCAATAATTAATCACGCGGCTCGATTTTTCCATCCCGTCTAAGGCCTCGCTCAAAAACTCTTCCCTTGTCACACTTTCGAACATTTTCCATCGGAATAACACATTTGGACTGGAAAATCCTCCCAGCAACAAATCACAAAGAAAATATTGTATTTTAAACGATGGAAATTAATGGATCGTCTATTGGAATAATTTATTAAAAAATGCCCAAAAGTATAGAAAATTAAAAAAATCATATTTCTCGATGGAATAATAATATATTAATTATTTTCGAAATTTTCACTGATTTTTTTGTATGAACTTATCATTTTTATGTTTAATTTAATTTTTATTTTAATTAGTTAGGTGGATGTATCGAAAATAAATTAAGTTTGTTAAATTTATATGTTTATGAGAACAAAATGTATTAATTCGGTAATTATTGTTCTTTTGTTGGACCGTTGAAACAGTTACTGAAAAAAAACCTCAATTAAGTACACCCGAATATCATCCGTTTGGTTCGAATTATTATCGAGGGTGGAAAATTAACATTTATAAATGTTACAAATGTTAATGTATTATCTATTTTTTGTTTAATAAAATTCGTGAATCCACTATTCCTACTTAGGACTAATTTTTTCACTGGCGGTCGATCCAGTAATCCCAAATTTTAGGTTATGAGCGTTTTTGCTAAAAAATTTAGAAAATAAAAAAAAAATGTTACAATAAGAGACTATCCGGATTCGGAAAGAAGGAAGGGAAAAATGCAAATTGGGCAAATCAGCGATTCTTTTTTAATCTCCCAATTGGAACTTTCAATCAATGCTGGACCATCAAAACCTCGAAGAGTAACCCAATCGAAAACTCCTAATATCTGGCGGAGACGTTTCACGTACCATAATACGAAGCGGGCCCTTCGAAGTTACGTTATTGCCGTTCTTATCTAACCCCATTTCTAAGCTCGTTGGAAAAGTTTTTACACGAGTACTCACTGCCAGATAAAAACTTGGTAGTGATTTATTCTTTATCGGGCAGTTTTTATCGCTTCGAATAGATAAAGCGATCGTGATCCGAGGAGCGGAGAGGTGTAACCGTATCTAAAACGATTTATCTCTTCAGCAGCGACTAATTATTTACGTATAATTGCATAAATCGTTGCGAAAACTAATACAGAAGGCCACCTACGGTTTTTGTGGACTTTGATAGATAAGCCTGAGAGTTATATTCGTTAATCGAAAACATACGTGCACATCATCATATTTTTTCACCCCGACCGTCGCTGTGTTTCTCTGCAATAAATTTAGACTGACGTGACACACCCAAAAAATCGAAAATTCGAAAAAAATAATTCTCGAAGTGTTCGTAAAATGTATCAATACTACTTTCCTCGTCGAAGATAAAGTAGTTATTAGAAACGGTCGAAAGTTATTACGGAAACATTAACATTGATTCAAATCACTTGATTACAGAATTTCAAGCAAGGACCCAATTAGGAGCTATATCAGTGTTATCCTCGAGTTCTAATATCCACCAAAAATCATTTTTCCCCATTCGAATCCTAAATCCTGTTAACTTATCAACCAGCGAATCCAGATCCTCGGAGTTTCATTTTCGTTCGGATCATTACGGATAGAGACTTAGACGAGAGAAGCATCTTCATCGATATAGACGACGGAGATGGCGACGACGTCGACAACGACGGAGAAGTCTTTCCGGATGAGACGAAGAGAGCGAATGAAAGTTGCGAATACTTATACATATATGTATATATACATTACGAGATCGAGGAGGGAGTGCTGATATCCAAAGAGGAAAAGAGATGCATCCAAGGGATATGACGTACGAAGAAGGACGAGAAAAGAAGGCGTCGAAGGTTCGACCGGTTTGTCCGCGCGGGATATCACGGGGCTAAAATATATAAAAGGGCAGAGGGTTTCGTCGATGAGAGCTCGTTCCGGTTTGGTTTTAGCGCGGGCAGTTTTGCCTTCTCTCCCTTTTATCCACCTTTTCCGCTCGATCCCCTCGTACCTCCGTTTCTCTGTGTCTCTGTGTCTCTCTGTATCAATGGCCGTTCTCGCGGACAGGACGACGCTCTAAAAATCCGAGCGGTAACGATATATAAGAGTGCTTTCATGGTTACGGGGGTATATCTGCAATAATAAAGCCGGTGTGTGGCGACTACCCGGTGACTCGTTCTCATACCGACAACTTTTAACTACAGTTATTCCGACAAGTCGCCTCCTATTCCTCCTTGCTCTCACCCTCGCCGTTTCATCCCCCTATGTGTCTATTTACGTTTATATATATATATATATATATATAAATCCTGTCATACTCCTGTACCAATCAAAGTAAAAGTTTGCCTGAATATCTCCATCCTCTTCCCCCTCCCTCCCACCCTTCCGCATCTCGGCTCTCCCCATCCCAGTCACAACTGTCCCAGTCGAGTTTCATATCGCTTTGAGAAAAATCGCTCATCCCCCACGTTTCTCGGTTCCAACCGCATGGAGCTGTACTCCTGGAGTCTCGCTTGTGGCCTTTTCATCGTTTCGACACTTTTGCCTTTTTTACCTCCTGGGCCACCGTATGTTCGGGTCATTGACACCCTTAACTTCGAAACGATTTTTTTTTCTGACCAAACGGCTGATTAAGGTTGGACTGGTCATGAAACCGGAAGCGAAAGTTAGCGCAAAGTGAAGCCTGGCTTTGGACGTCTGGATCGTGTCGTTCGTGTTTGGGTTTAAGAACAGCCTGGATTGTAATGGATTGGGAATTAGATATTTTGCTTCTTTGATGCTTCGAGGATTGTTGACCTCGAATTCGATTATGCTGACGCGGGCTTCATTGAGGTTTTGACAATGAGTGCATATTTAAATGATTCAATGTTTTTATATTATTACAATTGTTTTTATTTTTGTTTTGCGGTCAATTGAATTCGTAATAATAATTCAAGCGTGAATAAAACGGTACGGAGGAGTTTGAACTTTCAGAGGTGATTCGTCTGCCGAAGAATGACCCACATAAAATTCGCGAGTTCTCTTAAGTCCCCTCCCGTATTACGGAACATCGAAGAATCGTGTAAAATATTAAGTGCGACGAGATTATCGGCTATCCGTTTCTAGAGCATTGTACACGGGTATGTACATGTCGTTGCTGAGAATACGACGGTACAAGACCATCAGAAATCCCCGAGTACTTTTCTCCCCCTTCGATTTTGAATAAACATTGCTCCTGAGAAATTCGAATGGGAAAGCCGTCATCGTGCACGATCAGACAATGAATCAGTGACAAAAAAAAGTCTTTCGCCATTCACTTTGATATTACCTGAGTCAAAAGTAATAAAATGAGACACGAAACGATCGTAACCGTGTTCAAGTACGTCGACGATCCAATCAATCGAAAGTCTCGTTCGCGATTGTGCGATCCCATTTATGATCGAGCATCGCCTTTATTTAGTTATTACATCGCCTAGATCTTGAGAAGCGAGAGAAATTTCTATGGCCACGTACTGATACGTGGAATAAACGACTAAGTCTCTGTTAACCTGATTAACTTTTGTACATTTTCATTCAGTTGTTCCATGAAATTTTATTGTATTTAACGAATTAATTACATTTTATTCAATTTAATTATTTAATTTGATTCGATTTAATTTAATGATGCAATAAAATTTTGATAAACTCAATGATTTTATGAAATTTGCAATATGAACTTTCATTTGATTATGAAATTAATATTAATCATTAACTAAAAGTATTGAATAAAAAATCATTTTGGAACAATCAAGAAATCATTGAACAATATAAAATTTCATGAAATCTTCAATTTTATATTTCATGATTTAATGAATTTTAATTTAATTTAATTAGTTGATTATATTTTGTTTCATTCAATGTTTGAATTAAATTCTGTTCGATTTCATTTGATAAAATGTTATTTGTTCCAATTATGATTATATAATCAATTTTATTTCACTCAATGACGAACATTTTTTCTGAAGCTGGTCAATTTTTTCAAAACCATTTTTCAGTCATGGCATTCAACGTTTTTTTTTTTTTTATTGGACGATGTTGTAGTTTCTTGTCCGTTTTATACCGATGAAAAATATCCGACCGATAATCGCACCCACGCCACGTGACCTCATTGCTGACGGGTTTCGGGGTTTGAGGAACTTTCGGAGGCTTCTGGCGCCAAAAGTATCCTCGCGTATTTGGTTAGCCGGGTGGGAGCACTTGGCGCGGGAAAGAAAAGCACGCGGAATACCGATAAAGACACCGCTGGCTGTGATAGGGTTGTAAACTTTTGCGGCCCCGAATATAGTGTTACGGTTCATCACGGATTATCGTACTCAAAATTCTTTGAGTCGTGCACGTCTGTAGTTTCTATGCAGCAAAATGCTTAAAACAAGGAATTGAAAAAGACTGCAGCTCGTTTTATCGATGCCTGCTGAAGCGAAAGCTTCGTCACGTGATATATGAGTGCAGGAAACATAGCTGATACTGTTTGGGTTTGCTTCCAAGATTTTTTGAAGATAAACCATTTTTAGCGTTAAATAAAAGAGGACTGAATTAAATTATAATTAAATAAAAATTAAATAAAATAACTATTATTAAAATTTGTTCTTTTATGAAAAATTTGTTTGGTACTTTTTGTAAAAACAATGAGAAAAAAAAACAATCAATAATAATTTTAAAAAGTTAAATAAAAATTGTAATTAAATAATCAAAGTTGAATAAAAGAGCGCTGAACTTAAATTAAGCCCGGAATATTATACACTGCCCCCCCCCTCCCGCAGTGCAATTCCGCAAAGCCTGACACTTGACTTGACCAATAAAATGCAATTGTCTATGAGAAAAGTGCGTTTGAAAATTAGTAGGGTTATGTATACTATCTGCATGTCCTGAAACTAAACATCGCTCGAGTAAAAGTATAATACGTGACTTCATAGTTTCCGTGAATTGTCGTGTTCCAGAATTCTATAAGGCACAATCTGTCACTGCACAACAGGTTCATGAGGGTCCAAAATGAGGGTACGGGCAAGAGTTCCTGGTGGATGATCAATCCCGACGCGAAACCTGGAAAATCGGCTCGTCGTCGGTGAGTTTTTGTCATTTTTTGGTAACCGTGAAAAAAAGAAAAGAAAAACACGATTTTCGAACGCGCAATGAAAATGTTTGATGGAAATAGAGCGGCGTCAATGGAAACGAGCAAGTTCGAGAAACGTCGTGGCCGGGTGAAGAAGAAGGTCGAAGCTTTGAGAAACGGATTGCAACCGGATGCCACGCCGAGTCCAAGCAGCAGCGTTAGCGAAGGCTTGGATCGCTTTCCCGACAGTCCTCTTCATACCGGAAGTGGTTTTCAACTCTCCCCCGATTTCCGGTACGCACTAGTATTTTCGACATTAAAAAAGTTTTCGAACCCAAACAAACTCATCGGCATTACGAATTGTTGAAAAACCGGACGTTGACATTCGTTTTGTTTTATGTTTCGTGTAAAGTCCTCGGGCTTCAAGCAGCGCCTCCTCGGTGGGTAGGTTGAGTCCGATTCTTGCGTTGGCTGCTGAGCCCGAATGGATACCGAACTACCTCACTAACTTCACTGCCGAGACTCTTGGTTAGTAAAAAAGAAAAAAAAAAACAAATTCAAACTTATGTGCGAAGTAGTTATTCGGGATAAACGTGCGCAGGGGGTAAGTGTGCGCACCCTTTTTATGTCCGGACTGGCTGAGGATCGATGGCGGTTTATTGAAGCTTTTGACACGCGTTCCAATGCAGTATTACTTTGAGTAATTAATGAATTAATAATAAATGAGCGTCGATGTATTTGAATTTTTTTTATTAATAAAAAAAAAATGAAAATTGTCGATCTCGAAATAGATTTTTCGATAGTATTTATATTTAGATATTTTTTTAATTCACTCACATATCCTTTATTCATGCTTTTTTTTTCAAAATAAACATGAAGATTCCCTTTAAAGTTTCTTAATTCGATAATTAGTTGGATAAACGCTCGATGTTTTGATATTTTATATCCTGACGGCCCAAACTTGAATGAAATTCGTCCTCGAATTTAAAAGCGCGCACACTTGCCCCATCGGTGACTCGATTTATTCGTCGTTCGAATCCAAAAGTTGGATTACTGAAAGTTGGTCGTTTTGTTAACTCATCCGGAATCGAAAAGCCGGTAACTTAGCCGAGACGATGAAACTGGAGCCCCACCAGATATACCAGACATCACCGCCTTATCATCAGTCCCAGCAACAAAGTGGCCAGCCGCCCTCGTATTTCGAGACGCAATATCAGCGAAGCAATTCGATGCGTTCGGCGCCATCGCCGTACGGTTTACCGCCGACGCCTCAATCGGCGAGTCAACAGAGGTGTCCGATACATCGTTTGCAGCCGTGCGCTTGTCAAATGGTTAGCGAACAGACGGAGGTCGTAGTGCCGGATATGTTGCAGAGGAATCGTTCATTCCTTCATTCCTCGATGTCGCAATGTTCGATCGACCAAAACCTCACGCCCGCACCGGGTATGTCACCACCTTATCAGCAAAGAGAGCCGAGTCCGTCTTCCATGAGTGCGACTCAGCAACAACAACAACAACAGCAGCAACAACAACAACAACAACAGCAGCAGCAGCAGCAGCAGCAGCAACAACAGCAGCAACAACAGCAACAGCAGCAGCAACAGCAACAGCAGCAGCAACAACAACAATCCCTCCAGTACCTTCTAGAATCGCAACAACGCCAGCAGCAGGAACAGAGGCAAGCCCAATCAGGTCCGGCTGGTCCCAGTCCACCCCAAACCCCAACGCCATGCAACACCATCCCTAGCACGATGATGGGCCAGCTAATGGGCGCCCTCAATAACAGCGCTTTACTCGATGATCTCAACATCAACATCGAAACGTTACACGGTGGTTTCGACTGCAACGTCGAAGAGGTCAGTTTCAACGGATTTTATACTTCGGAATGAATAATTTGATACTTTAGGTACTTTGAGGTACTCCTGTCGCTGCAGACTAGTCGTGTAGCGAAAAATGTTTGAATTATCATTTTTTGACGATATCTCGAATTAAATAATTCATATAATCTTTTTTGGCGAATCTCGAGTTAAAATTAATGAATATTTAAATAACTTTGTCCATGTGAACTAATCCACTTAATTCTATCCATAACTTCAGAATGACATTCTCCAGTTGACATAATTGAAAAACGTAATTTCTCGAAATGTTGGAAAGTATTTGATAAGTTATTTCACGATTTCAAGAATTATCACGAACGTGATGGTTGTTTTGGGTGTTGTTCTCGTTCAGGTAATCAAGCACGAGTTGTCGATGGACGGTACTTTGGACTTCAACTTTCAGCAGGGTATAATGGGTTCGGCGGCGGTTCAGGTGAGTGACGCTGGTATCGTCCAGGGGAATGTCCAAAACAACGCGGTGGGAACAATGTCGGTTTCCGGGAACGCGAAGAGCGGTGTTTACGCGAGTAACAACGCGGCGGCTGCTGCCGTTCCCCCTTCGTGGGTTCACTAGCAGCCGTGGACTCGTGTCTTTGCGGCGCATAACATCAACAGCACCCAACCGATCACCAGCGTTTCGTCATCATCGTCGTTATCACCAATCTCGTCACGTTACATCGATGGAACTTTCGTCAACGAAGCTGGGATCAACGGACATCGCGAAGGTAAGGAATCTTATCACCGTTAGTTTCGAATCCTGAAAAATATGAGGTTGAAAAATATCGTAATTATGCAGGGGTTGAAAAATAAAAGGTTAAAACGGTTGGAAACGTTGAAACGGTTGAAACGGCTTAAACTGATGAAACCGTTGAAGCAACGATGAACCTCGATTGCGTTTAGCGGCATGATATTGTTGGAGTTCCAGTGTCATCGTGATAGTGAGGGAACCGCGCGTCCTTTATTTCTTGGTGCATCACCAGGCCGCGCGTGTCTCTCACTCGAAACTTCGAAAGTACAAAAAGAGGAATGAACAGAGGTAGTACCGGGATAAGGAGGCAGAGAGGGACGGGAGGGTGCAGGAGAAGGAGGAGGAGAAGGAGGAGGAGGTGGTAAACTCGAGAGCAAGAACGCTAGGGACGAAGGGTGAACGAAGAGTCTCGAAGAATGTTGCACGGAAGAAAGAAGAAGCTCGTTGGAGTCGCGAGAAGAAAGACGCCATGGCGATTCGTAGCAACGGAAGAAAGTCGCCTTTTCCTCCAACCGAACTTTATAATTCTTGCGACGCTTTTGGGGAATGAGAGCCGAGCCGGGGACGCTTCTTCGGTGTACTCGGGGATGGGCTCGTGCAACTTGGCCCCAAGGGCGGCACTGGCGACGTCCTCTCTCTCTCTCTCTCTCTCTCTCTTTCTCTCTCGGTTTCTCCCCTTCCGTCGTATCTCTTTTCTACTCCTCTTCTCTGTTGCACCACACCCTTGATCCTCCACGAAGACGTCTCCTTCGTTGGGAACGGGTTAAGGTAGTCCACTGGCGCCAGTGACGTCTGCCGAATAGCTGCTGACTTCCAGACTCTCTATCCGTCTCTTTCCTCTTTGCACCGTTTCCTCCTCTAAGTGGTACCCTTTTGCTTTTCTCATTTTCTCGCTCGGTGTTAACCCACCCCCACTCCTCTTCTCTTTCTCTCTTTCTCTCTCTCTCTCTCTCTCTCTTATTCGTTTAGCCCCGACCCCCTCAAAACGACAGTTCACTCGAGCATCTTGAGCGCCTAAGAAATTCACGAGAACGTTTGGCAAGTGTCGCGCCACACGTGGCAGATCAACGAGTATTACAGTACGGCGTTACACAAGCCAAATGGACGAAATGCAAATTCGTAATATTAGTCGCTTCTTGCGCAACTCGTTATCTTCGCCCCCCTTTCCCTCATCCCTATTCTCGTTTCTTTTTTTCTTTTTTGCTCCTTTTTTTTTGGCGAGCGAATCATTCTCACGGAAGTAAGAAAAGACTCTCCTTTAGGGATTTACGGGACGTGAGTTCGTTTCGCTGTTAACGCTCAAATTTCTTGAAGACTCCGTGAAAAGCTTCGGACATTTGCGTCTCTGGTTGCAGCGTCAAAACACATTTTTTCATCCCCCGTTTTTTTTTCGTACAAGGAGTTATTTTCTCTTTGCAGTCCGAAAGCGAGGACGAGTCATTGTATTTTGGGTTTTTTTTTTTGGGGAAATTGAATAAAATGTCTACTATCGTCGAAATCTTCAAATTTAAAGGGTTCGTGTTCTACTTGTCTGAACATCGAGATACTGGACATTGTTCTTTTTTTTTTCTCGATGGTTTCGAGGGTTACGCTGTTTTCTTCATTTCCGCTTTTACTGATGCTTCAATCCCGGAACTTCGCGAGTACCTGCTTTTAGTCCCCTTGTTAATAAATTAATTCGCTCTCAGACGGAGGAAGGATTTGTTTGTTCCGCTTCTAAGTTTTATCCAATATCCTTCAGCTTTTCTAATCGGGAAGCGAGATTTCCTCGCGGTAATCTTTCGATACTCCAAGCCAGCCGGAAATGATTCAGCTTGATGTCGTTTCGTTGGAAATCTCGTGAAGATTACCGAACTCGAAAAAAACTGGTGATCATTGGAACCTGATTTTTGTGATTTCGTTGGTTGAATGCTGCGAAAGAAATTCATCAGATGTGAATTATGAAGCCATTCGATGTTGGAATCAGTGAGCGATCTCGTAAATTCGTAGTGTCGAGGTCGCGAAAGATTCTCGATTATGGTTCACCGTGACACGATCCGGCTGCATCGGGCTCGGCTCGGCGAAGCCGGAACGTTTTAAAATAGCCGCTGAGTTCTGAATACAGGCCACGCGTCGTTATTTCATCTGCGCTCCCGTGCGATTATTCCATGAGTTATCTAACTAAGCAGGAATAATCCGACGACGAATTGATCGATGTTTCCTTCTCGTGCCGTCAGCTTCCATGAATCCAACCGTTTTTTTTCCCCCAGAGCAATTTTACGACGAATTCTAATTTAAAACCGAAAATTGTCACTTTGTTTCTTGAGCTTGAAATCTTTGTCGTTTAATATTTGGGCTTGGGTTTGAGTTTTTTTTACGTTTGTGTTTGCGTGTGTGTTGGTTTGTATTTGTTTGGGTTGGTTTGTTTGGCTTTTTGGTATGTTCGCTTGTTTGGGTTTGTTTGGGTTGATCATAGTTTTCGGCTTAACCCCTGATGCTCCGTTTCCTCCTCTTCTTTTCAACGTATCACACGCGATACAAAATCCCTGGTTGTTGATATCCCTCTTGCTAGGAAATCAACCGTTCGGCAATTTGTCCGGAAATTATTCCGACATGACGGAATTAAATGGCGGGGTCTTTTTTTCGAGTTACGATAGACATCGGGTAACTTCACCGAAGTAATACCGGTGAAACTTCCCCCGTCCTCAGGTAGCCCTGGTTCGGCCAGAAGAGTGAATTAGCCTGGTGAAGAGTCGGGGCACGAACTAGGAGAATACCTAGAGAAAGAAGGCCACTTAATAAAGAGAGGTCTGACAGTGTGACAGTAACGTAACTTCGTTCTCCTTTCATCCAGAATTTAAAATTGGATTCATAAAAATTATTCTAATAGATTCCTCGCGGGCGTGTTAACTTTCTTTCACCTGGCCTTTCTTCTTCTACTTCTTCGTCTTCCGGCATGGCGGTCTCGAGGAGCCTCATCCTTACTCGGTGGGGCAAATGAGGCAAATTTGATTTGACGCGTTGCTGCCTGGTCGCTCCTGACATTCTTCAACCATCTTCCTTTTTTCTTCCCTTTAATTTTCTCCCCCCCCCCTTCCCTCCCACCGTCCCCTATCGTCGCGTCGCTCTTCCTTCGACTCTACCTTTAGCCTTTGGAAGAGACGAGCGAAGGAGGGCCGGATATTCCGGTGTGGGAATGCGAGATGACAAAACGGGGGGCCAATGCTGCGTGGAGCCCCGGAACTTGACTCGCCGAGGGTAGTCAACTCGAATTGGCTCGGGAGGAAGAAACGACGGTGGAGGAAGACGCGATAAGCGAAGCACGGGAGTTATGCAAATGCGACTATAACCAAACGTCAATCACGAGCCAAAGTTAACCGTCGCCTCGTTTCTTCGTGTTACTATCATTCATACATGCATACATACGTGTACACCTGCTGCTCTTCAACAATTTTCCATTTTAATACGCCCTCGTATCAACACGGTTAGTGGATAACCGTTTAACCCACCGAGGACACTGGAATCGACGCGCGCAAACTTATTAACGCATTAAACGAAAAATCTGATCGTTTTGCACCCCCTCTATCAACGGATATTATCACCCGGCCTTTAATATTCATTGTGCAATGGACTAGCTATTGGAACGAATCGTCTGGAATAAACACCGGGAAACGCAATTTGTTTTAATCGGCAGCGTCACTCTCGAAACACTACGCGAATCAAACGGAGAGTTGGGTCCGTTATGAGTGCGGAGAAGTTTTGAAAACGACTTTTCTCGGGAATTGATTAACCGATTGGGTAGAAATTTAACGTGGGGACTCAGGATGATCGCCCCGAGGGCCTCTTAATCGCTATTTTGAATAAAAATGAAGGATTCTTGAAAAATCACGGTTTGAAAATTTTGTGAATTACAATTTCTCCATTCGTCTATTCATAATCCATAATATTTATAATTTTTCAAATATTGGGTTCAAATTCGCGTACGATATTCTTAAAACTCAATTATTTGAGATTTAAGCCGAGCTTAAAAAAATGTTTTCACTCGGATGTGTTTTCTCAAGGGGAAGGGACGAAATATCGTTTTTTTTTCTTTTTTGCCAATACTCGAAGCTCGTCGCTGGCCTCCTCGTACGTTTTGTTTCTTTGATTTTTCCGATCGTTTAATTTCCTTTTCAAATTATCCTACTTCCGGGATTGAGCCTTTTTGCGAGGCTAAAAGAGACTTTCCGCGGAGTTTGCGAATGGAGATCCGGAGATCGAAAAAACCGAGAAGAGCTTGGATACCGGGATGTGAAAGCTTAAGAAAAAAAAGAGAGAGAGAAACGATCTCGGCCGTAACGGTACAGCTTGCAGTGCGGGTAAAGATGTAATGCGAGACACTCGAGATTGCCGAGCTGGCTGTATAGTTCCCGAGACTTTTCCGCGCTCTGTGGGCGCACTTGTTGCTTCACCTCGCCAGCTATATCGCGACTCGAGCTCTGCTTATTCTCCTCCTGGCAACCCTTGTTCGTGTTTGCACGCTAAGCAAAGCGAGCAGACCCTCAGCGGAGATGGATGGATAGATAGATGGAGAAAGAGGGATAGAGAGGGTTTCAAGAAGACTTCAAGAGCCCGAAGCCTCAGAGTTGACTCTCAGCTGCTTTACAATCGTTTGTTCAGCTGGAACAACGAAGAGAATACGCTTTTAAGTTTCTCAAAACTCGCAGCCTGACTATTTTCTATTTATCAAAATAAACAAATTTAATTTGGTACACAAAAAATCACTAAACATTCACTCGACGCATTTTTATTTTTCATCTCGGTGATAACTCAAAGTGAAAAAAAAAACAAACAAAAATTGGGTAGTATAAGGTAATGTTTCCTGATCCAAATAATTATTGAGAAAAAAACAAGGACTAATTTTCCAAAAGCCCGGAAGCTTCGCAGTTGAAAGGATACAGAATATCCGAAGAGAAATGCTGACGCGTATTTTCATAACAGTGATCATGCCGCATAAATAAATTAATCTCTAGTTAAATCAGAAAAGCTTGATACACCAGTGGAACGTTCGAGTCACGTATCCGGTGAATTTTTACTCGTTCCAACATTACTATCCGCATCTACTTTAGCTGTGTAGATGATACGGGCAAACCCGAGAGCTTTCAAAGTGTATTATTGCCTGAGCTGTGGACGTTCCGGTCATTTTCCACTTCCCATCTTTACTCTGGATTTTCCCGTGCCAGCGAGATTTCAGGATCTATTATATACGTGTTGTATAGACGTGGCAGACGAATGGATGTGCCGGGGACTTTATGTCCCGGCAACGGGACGATCTTATACCCTGCAAGCCGAAGTGAAACGGCGAAAAGTAGAAAGAGACGAATGAACGTGAACGCAACAAGCTATCGTTGAATGTGCCAAATCGAAAGCTCAATATATATATATATATATATGTGCGCATGCGTGTGTCCATACAAAAAAAGGCGTACATCCGTACTGGCTAGCTATATAAACACTCGGTCCCTGATGTTCTCGAGGAATTTCCTTCCTCCTCTAAATCGTTCACCAGAATTCGCGAATGGTCGTTATTCCGGGCCGAATGCGTTTTCCTACGGGTCCGTATGTCATTTCTCTTCTCTCGTCAATCGCAGCTCACTCGATCTCTTCCCATTCTCTCCCAGGACTCGATGATGCTGGTGCAGCGTTTTCATCAGCCCCGGCGCGTCGTCGATCGACATTTTTTTTTGTTTTGTTTTGTTTTGTTTTTTTTTTCACCTATCTATCAACCATCCACACGACCGTTCGTGGATACAGGCGATTTTCGAGATACGTGATTTTTGTTTGTTTTTTTTTCTTTTTTGACGCCAATATGACTCTTGACGGGCACGTTAAAACGTCGACGGTTACCTCTTCGCCTCGAAATTTCGCATGATAAAACAATTTCATGGAATTATTCTCCTGTCAATTAGACCGTTCGATATCCATCGAGTACTAGCAAAAATTGAACGTCAAAAAGCGTACTGATGAAATTGCTCCAGTTAAAACGTCCGGAGTCTGGATTATATTTCTCCCTGAGGGAACATCGTTTTTGGCTCAGAAATTAGCTTGTCCATATGATTCTAGTTTTGTTAGATGGCTTTTTTTTTATTAACAGTCCGTAGGGCTCTTCGCAACCGAATATTTCATTTTTCCTTCATTGGCAAACTTTTTTAATCAGAGGATTAGATTTGTTTTAGGATTATTTGGAGAACGCAGTGATCAGTATTTATTATCTACTACTTTTGCACTCAACAGTGGTCAAATGCATTCTGAATGTTTTTAATAAATCTTTTATTTCAATAAACGTGAACATTTTGAATTTTTATTTAAAACCCCCTTAAGAAATTCAATGAAATATCACGTAGAAACGTTGAGCAATTTTGGAGCGAATTCGGCTCGAAGGTAACCTCGCGTACTTCCGGATCGTCCTACTAGGGATCTTCCGGTTGTAGGCTATCGAAACGTCACCACACGAATACCAATGGCGCGATTAGCGTCTCAGGTGACGTTTCGATGGGACGTGAAACCCAATGGCTTTGGCGGCTCCGAATTATCGAGCCGAAATCCCTGGAACCCGGATTACCTCTGTCGATCAAATGCCGCGGAATCTACCTCGGGATTTACTCAAGCAGCATGATCCGATACGAGCTAGGCTTTTCCCTCTCTCCTCCCGTTCGCTGAGTTTTTCACTACTTCCAAGCGTTTTATTTCGTTACGCCCTAAAGCCTGGTGACACCGTTGATCAGTTTGGAAATTATCGATCTAACATTAGAGATTATTAAGGATTCACGCCATTATTAATAATTAAAACGATTATTAACAATTAAATCGATTATCAACAATAGAAACCACAAAACTACTTACAAATAAAAAAGCATCACTTTTCGCACGATATAACACACGTCCATTTTTTTTTCTACACCTTCTCCCAAAAACTTTTCGAATTTCACCGTACACGCTCTTGTCGTGACATCAACTTTTACCAATTAATCGTCGACATCAACGTTCTCGATTTCAACCTACCTATACGAATTACCATTATTCACTCGTAATCTTAAATCTTCTCGATTTTCTTCGAGATTGTTCGTTTCCTCGTTACTCCATTTTTTAAAACAAATTTCGATCAAACGGAAGGACAAAGAGCCATATTAATATTAATGATTAATATTAATATTACCCAAACTGTATTCGTTGTATTTTGCCAAAGTTTTAAAGAAGAGCAGTACGGAATGAAAAAAAATAAATGTATCTCGCGGTTGGTCACGAATAGCGGGGGTCGAGGTTTTTTTTGGTACAGTTTGCGGAAACACCGGATGGGAATGGTTTCGCTCTCTCGTTCGATTGTTCCGCACACTCGTTAAGCTAGGGAAAAAATTGAACTATATATATATATACATGGCGATCAACACCATCGAGAAGAAGAGAAAGAAGGACAACAGTATAATTTCTAGGTTGTCCCTCGCGAGTAGTGGTTACGGTCGTTCGTAGTCGGACGCCCGATAAAGTGATTTGCGTGCTCCGGTCCGTCTCTCTTTTTGCCCTTACTCTCTTTTTACTCCGAAATTCCCGTACTTCGACTCATTATTTCTCCCTTTCGTTCGTTCCTATCTACGGTCTGCGTATATGTGAGCTCTGCCATTTCGAACTGGCGCGGGTGTACAGTCGTTGCTGAGGATAGACTCTCCCCTCTCCTCTTATTCCTCCTCGATTTATCGACACGAGTAAGAGGGCTTTGCTACGAGACCGAAAGAACAGAGAACCGGTGGCGACCCAACGACGACTCCCACCAATACTTTCCGCTCGGCTTTCCGCTCGCGTGGAAATTTCGAACAACAACTTTCATCAAATTTATCATCCCGTGATCAATTTCATTGCGAAGAACGAGCCGTATTTAATTTTATTGATTTTTACGAAACGCGGGATTTTTAAATTTTTATTTCGATTTTTTTTTTAAACGCGGTTAAATGATCGAGGAATTTGGATATTTGGATGGAAGCTTTGGATTTTTGATGTATTTTATCGTCCCGTGGTTTAATAGTTTTTTATTATAATTTTTTATTCTAGTTAAAATATGAGTAAATTGTAATATTAATTAATATCGAATAGTAATAATAAATAAAGCATTTGATTATCAAAAACGGTTGAATATTTGATTTTACATATATGTGAATGTATACATGTGTCAAATAATATATTATATAGTTTTTAATTGAAGTAAAATTCGCAATTAAAAACAATTAATCGTAAAATTCGTAATATTTAATATTAATTATACTATTCATTATTATTAGTATCGAGAAATGAACTACGATAAAAAATTAATTTTACCTGTGAGGTCCCAAAAAAGTACTTTTCGTGAAATAGACAAAATGAGAGGTGGAGGAATAAAAGGAAAATGGAACAAAAATGGTGATCTAAAAATCATGATTCAACTGTTCTCGATTGGTTTTGCGTGAACAACATAACCTTTTTCCTACAGGAATCCATAAATTCTTTTTCGCGAAATGAAATTGGAAATTCTTTGGAAGAGCGACGATTTCTAGATGACTCCAATGACTGATGAATCAGAGCATAAAATCCTGCTGAATCGAAAAGTCGAATCCGATATCCCACCGCGTACACCTCAAGTCCCAAGTTCGTCGTAAAGAATATTCTTCGCTATTCGAGCTTTGATATATTCAAATTTTCTTAGCGCTGGAACGACCGTCTCTCTTCCTATCTTTTTCTTTTCTTACTCTTTTTTTTAACTTTTGTTCTCCGTCTCCTCTGTCTCGCGAGAAGAGCATGAAAAGGGACGTTTCACCGACGTCTCGCAATCGAGAAATCACGTCCCACTCGTTATCTCGTAAAACACCCCTTTCAACCCCTCTCCCGGTTTCCGCGTCTATATCTCTCATCTTTACAGTATTTTTCATGGTTACTACAGCCCAGCTGTACCTCCCGATTGTTTTATACAAATCCGTGTACGCGTACACGCGTACGTTTACTTCAAGACGTCTACATCGATACTGCTATTCGTTCGTGAATTATCGATTTTTTTAAACAATAGTTTTTATACTGTGATCACGAATTAAAAAAAAAAAAACGTTAAGAGATAAGATTTTCAGCACTTTTCCATTTTTCAATACTTTGGAGGAGCCATGGTAAAAAAAAATGATCCGATGTGTTTTAAAGCTTTGAAAAAATGTCTAATATTCGTAATCAGCGAATTTGATTCTTCAGTTTTTCGAAATATGGTTTAAAAAATGAGAATTCGAATCCGCAATTGCGAAACGAAAAAAAAAAAAAAAACACACACACACACATCACATTTTCTCATCGATCTTTTACGCGACTGCATCAAGCTCCCTTCGTGGGAACGATCCCTTCGTATTCTCATGAAACTCAGAATTATACGTGTCTGGATGCACTTGATGTGGGAAAAGTGAATACATAGCTGGCTTTATCTTGCTTCAGCAAACCCAGAGTATATACATAAGCGTTGTTTGGAAAATACGAGATTCCGACCTATAAAGCTCCTCCTACGCTTTTACCCTTTTTCTTATTCGTTTTGGTTTCCTTAGGTGGAGGTCTTATGATCCTTTTCTTTCCTCTTTACATATACAGGAGCTCGACTGTCATGGAGCGTGCGAAGAGCTTGGATTTGCAAGAGAACAAGGGTGTGTGTGTGCCGAATAGAGGGTGTTAGAGATTGGGGGATGAAGGGGATGGTAAAGTAGTTGGCGCCGATTAAACAAATCGCATTATAAGTTAGCCAGCAATGCCAGGGTCCTGTAGGAGTGCGCGAGGCAGCACCAAACTTGCCAACTCACTTTATATTAAGACGTACCGCCCCGCTTGATCTGAGAACGGCTATAAACTTTAGAAGTGGCTTCCCCCCCCCTTAGGGATAATTATTTAATTGAATTTATCAAGCGAGTAGCGTTTGAGGATCGAAGAAAAGACCCAGCGTATCTCTCTTTCCGTCTTCGAGTAATCTTTTGGATAAGAAAGACACAGGTTTCGTTTCCCAAATTTTCCTCCTCTTTTCATTGGATCCTCGAGTCGTTGCTGTCGCATTTATCGTCGCGACTGACAATTACGATTCTTAGTTGCCACGACTGCAGTCGCCATCATCATCCAGTTCTACCGTTTAGTCTTCTATTCCCCAATATTTCATTCCCATCGCTTTTCTCACTTCGCCGGTTTCACACGGCAGCCAGAAAAAATGTCCCACTTCCTTTTTATCAGATTAAGAAGCACGGGTCGTCCTGAAAGAAAGTTATTTTGGTCCGAGGGCATGGAAAAGCCAAACTTTCGCGTTTCCCGAAACAACTTTTCGCCCGAATGTGCTGATCCATTTTATCATCAAGCGTATATCACGTTTTCGATGAATTTTCACGAAAACTTTACGACCCTTTTGTAGAGCCCTTCGATCCATACTTGAAGCCCTTTCGTCCCTTCGAAATCAAGTTTGTCATTCCGCGCACAAAATAATTCAACGCGTTTCGAAATATTACTAAAAACCATTTGCGGACTGAAAATGTCTCGGCAATTTTCGAATTAGCGCTGGTTCTCGCGGCAACTTCACGGGAGGGCACGCAACGCGCGAAGAAAAAGGCGTAACTCATTCATGGGTAGTTAACGATGCGATGGGAGTTTGCTTAATATACGGAACCGTGCTCTCGAGTCGTAACTTTTAAAGTTCTTGCCGTCTCTCCTTTGGATGGCTAGAAAGAATAAGGGCGGTAGCTCAAGGACCTAGTCCAAAGGATACCGAGTGTCATCAGAGTATAGGTAGAAAAAAACTCTTCAGTGAGGGAAAGAAGGAAGGGTTCGAGAGTGGGAGAACAGAGTTATTCTTCCTGTTGCGATTTTTTATTTCTCTTGAAGTTGGCACGAGAAAAGGGCAGGGTGATGATAAATCCATTACATAATAATAATAATACAATAATTATGATAATAATAATAATGACGAATTTGAAAAAGATCGTGAATAATATTAAAAAATTACTTGAAAGCTTTGAAATACTAATTAAAAAAACAATAATAATAATTAACGATAATAATAGCAGCGATTACACTCTGTGAAACATTTGCTTAAATTGAAATTGGCTGCGGTGGTTATTAAAAATGAAATTTGTACGATCCCAGATATATCTGAAAAAAAAATG
Source organism: Ophioninae sp. A BG-2022a (assembly GCA_030523105.1). Classification (NCBI taxonomy): domain Eukaryota; kingdom Metazoa; phylum Arthropoda; class Insecta; order Hymenoptera; family Ichneumonidae; species Ophioninae sp. A BG-2022a. The sequence goes on from JAPYZI010000770.1 coordinate 27,472, forward strand.
TATTTAACTGTATAATAATTGATAAGATATGGATTTTCGTTAGTAGTGAACGACGTTAATTATTAAATGTTTATTTAAAGCGTAGCTCAATAACTACGAATCGACGGTATTTATTAAAAGTTTATTTTGAAAAATTGGGAATAATCATGAAAGCACGTTAATAATCAAACGTTTACTCGAAAGGGCCTGTTAATAACAAAACGTTTATTCAAAGAGTGGTTCAATAATTACGAAGCCGCGTTAATAGCCCAGATTTTGGTAAATTGATTCAAAGCGTGGTTCAATAATGAGGAAAACCGATAGCTCATCCGAAGTTGTGTACGATTGGAGTTGGTCGATAAATTGTGGATAGTCGGATTGATGTAAGGGCTATTTGGAGCGCGAGATGGCGCGGTACGGAGGAGGGTGGTTCGGGGAGGCTGGGGTTTTAGTGGCGCCCCTAGTGTCCTTGTAGAAGGCGCGAGGTTGCGGTACTTTGTATATAGGACAGAGAGGATCTCTCGTCTAGCGTGACAGGGAAGCGGGACAAAAAGGGAGGAGGAGAATTCGACAAGAAGGGCAATAGGGATGGCAAAAAAAAGAGTGATCGGGGATACGGAAACGCATCGGGCGCGAGAGTTCGCTGAGGAAGCGAAGTAGAAAGAAGTAAGAATATGCGGGCTGCAAGAAAGAGCCGTCCAATATTTCAAGGGATGGAAGAGAGAGAGAGAGAGAAAGAACGAGTACGAAGGTCCCTTGTACTTGGTGTTCCCGCGGCCCGCGAGAGACCGGCATACCGTGAGGAGCGAGAGACCGAGAAAGCGACCACTTGAAATATCTTGTCGCCAGAGAGCGCAAAACTTTTAGACTCGGGCAAACTGAAACATGCTGACGTAACTGTAAAGATGCTAGGAGTGAGTGAGCAAGAAGAAAGAGAAGAAGGAGCGAGAGAGAGAGAGAGAGAGAGAGAGAGAGAGAGAGAGGGGAGAAAAAAGGGCATGGAAAAACTCCTCGGTAGGTCAGAGAAGGGAAGGACTCGGGGTGATTTTGGGAGCGAATAGAAGAGGGATGAAAAAGACGCGAAGATTTTCCGTCGAAGCTACAAGGAGAAGAAGCCTCGTCTCGGGTTCCTCTTCGCCTCGTTCGCTCCGGTGAATCCTCGGTGGCTTCAGCTTTATATACCCTCGTGTCTACTGGAACGCTTCTCTTCACTCCTTCGATAGGTCTCTTCCTCTCTCTCTCTCTCTCTCTTTCTCTCTCCTGCTCTCGATCCTCATACTCCAAAATGGTATTGCCTGGTATCCACGCCACTTCCTTCCTCTTCTTGTGTGGCTGTTGGACATCTGTTTTTCTTTTCTTCGCTCCTTCCTCCCACTTGTACAGACACATCTCGGAATATCTTTGCCAACCCCCACAGGCAGCGAGCCTCTTCCCCTCTGATGAATCTCTTGCATTACTCGCGTTCACGTTGGCCATTTATCGGATTAAATCATCGCCGGAACTCAAACCCTCCACCCATACATCCTCGATCGGAGAATAACCGTGGCGAACCGACGTGCGGACACTTAGGATAGTGTCGACTTTAATCAGAATTTAATCACTCATTTGTTTAATATTCCTCACAAAATATTCCTTCCAACCACATCTTACTTCTGAAACATTTTCACAACTACGATTGAAGCACTACAAAGTTTCTTCACGAATGTCTGGATTCGCGATGAAGAATCATCGTAGCGCCTAAAAAGGAATCGAAACACCCCCAGTTTTCGATATTCCCTCCAATCGTGACGTAGTCACAATCGTATTTTTTTTTTTTATGACGAATTCTTCAAGGGCCATGGAGAATCGAAACGTTTTCTTGAGAGCTACGTCATAATTATTTCCTTTGAGGATTTATGAGGAGGATAAACGTAAAGTCTCGAGGACCATCTTACTACGTAATACAAGAGGATTTCTGGCAGCTTTCCTCAAGGGATATATACATCCAGAATCATGAGGGAACTCTGTAGAGCAAGTGGGCTGCGAAATCTCGTGTAGCCTCAACCAATTCCGAATCTTCACGTCTTCCTTCACGCGGTGACATTTATACGACATATTTATGTGTATATACGTGTATCCGTGTACGCGTTTAAGTACTGCACGCCGTACGAGGGGAGGACGTTCAAAGTCGAACCGGTTTGCTCACTTCGGTTTCTCCTATGACCGAGCCAGGGCGCTGGGAGAACGGTGGAGGTAGAGAGAATTTTGCGGGAATGTGTGCGGCTCGTTGGCGCCGGAAAGGCGCGCCACGGCGCCACGTGGCCATGCGCACCCCTTCGGAGTCCCCACTCCGTCTAATTTCTCCTCTTCTCCGCCCCTTTCCGTGCAATCTCACCCACCAGTGAAGTTCCCTCAATACCCTCGAACTACTTTTCTATCTTCCTTTTTCCTCGGCTCTAGTCGCTATTTCTGGGCAACCCTCTTAATACACGTATACCTCCAAATTCAGAGAATTCCGGATCGTCCGCTTCCTCAATGCGATCGCGACTCAGCTATGATAGGTCAGATTATCCCACGCGTCTTCACGTTCCCTCAGTCTGCTCCTTCTCTACTTTTGAATCCTCGTCATCAATTTCACATTTTTCCGAGATCCTTGATACTGAAATTATCAAGGTCCATTTCCGTTTCTATTTTTCATTGGGGCTGCGATTTTCGTACAAAAAGTAGTCGTACACGCTCTTGTCGAACAGAATTTATCGAAAAGTGTGGTCGTACACGCTCTTGTCGAACAGACGTAACCGAAAATATATCCGTTCGACAAGAGGGTATACAAATAATGAAGCATCTCGGACTACGTCATCTAGTACACATATTATTTTTTTTAATGACTTTTCCCAAACGATTCACGAGCTACGCCGTACACGCTCGTGTCAAACGAACAATTTATATTCCCACTCAGATTTCATTTTACCCAGCGATAATACGGGCAAACGTAGCCTTTAAATTTGCTTGAAATCTTCGATGGCGAAGGGGTGGTAACGTTGCAGAATCCATTAGTTGATCCCGGTTTAGACGGAAGGATCGTAGATCGTAGAGAGTTTTGGGCGCTCTAACGTGGACGGTCGATCCTTCATCGGCGATGCCTGCAAAGTGGCGAAGGGACGAGAGATCGCCCATATACTACGCCGTTACCACCCTTACTCCCCAAGGGATTGCACGGAGTGCTCGAACGCCCGGAGAAATGTTCCTCCCTCCGGGTTTTCGCCCTCCACCACCTCATTCTCCCTCTCTCCCTTCTTCCTTTCGCTTCGTTCTTTTTCTTTGCCCTTTCACCGGAAAATTTCCTACATTACCGCGCATTTCGTTGGTGCAACGCCGTAAAGCCTCGCTCGAAACTCAGCCCTCGAGGATGGAGCACGAGGTGAGATTCACGAACTAGAACGATCCGATTATATTAACGAGCATGAACATCTCAACAGATTTATCGACAACCCCTGGACTAACTGCCTGTGATCGTACATCTCGTTGAGAGCCTCATCCTTTTTTTTTTATGCCTACACGGGTAGATGGATGTACATGAATGCACCAGTTTATATATATATAAATGTATGTACGTATATATACGTATAACAATTATGAGAACCGGATATCGATGCACATTTCACCCTCACACGGACGTGGCGGCGAACTCCACTCCACTCGTCCACAACCAATCATACGTTCATTCGGTTCTCAATTTTTCTGCCAATTTATCGATGAATTCCCGTATATTTCTGCGAGTTAACCCCGTTGCCGCTATATCGATTTTTCACGCTGATAGAAACGTGATTTCCGTGAGAGGGAGGGAAAGAGGCTCCCGGGACTCGAAAGCCAGAAATTTCGAGCCCGTGTCGATATATACGTTACAGGATTTAGAAGAAAGGAATTTAAAACGAAAAAATAAAGATCGAAACGCTAGTGATTGCAACCCTCGTATATCATGGGGCACAAAGCTCGCGTTCTTTCTTTTCCCGATGAGTGAGACAGTCCACCTATCGTCCGGTCGAAAACAAAGGGGTGGAACCACTAATGATTTGATACCTGATGTGATATGGATTACGAGATCCGTTCTCCATCAATACTCGATACAAGTCGTTACTCGTAAATTCTTGTTTCAGTATCCAACCCCTTATTCACCATGGTTGAAGAATAAATAAATAGTCTTTTTCTGTCTCTCTTCTCTTTCTCTCTCCCTCTCTTTCTCCACTGTAATAATACTTGCCATTAAATTGCCCCTTGGCCCGATCGACACTTATGTGCACTCCGAACCGTCTTCTTAGCTCGTTGCAAAAGACCACATTTTCCAAGCTAGCGGAAAAATGTGGTCTCGCAAGACGCAAAGCATTCAGGAAAACGGAATGGGAATGGACGAAAAGCGATTCTGAATCAAAGAGCAAGGTCGTTTCGGCTGAGAAAAGAGCAACGGGAGCGAAGAAAAATCGACGCTCACTTTAACTGGTGGAGGTTTCGAGTATTTAATGCGAAAAGGGAAATAAAGTACTCGCAACACCTTCGTCTTATTCTTCATCCACTATGGATTTCCAGAAACCCGGTAATGACTCCAAAGATCTTTATAAAGGATTTTTTTTATACGAAAGAATCATCAAGGGGGAATTTTTTATCTAAGGAATTTTTATTTTTCATTGCGTTTCGTTTCTTTCGAAGTTTAACATTTTAAGAATACTGTGTGTAAATTTCTGACTAATATTTCAAAAATCGTAAAAGTTATGGGATCTTTATTGGGTCGCGAAACGTACTTTTCAAAAATCACCATATTTTCGAAGATTTCCACTCCAGAGGGAAAAATTGAATCTTTAAAAAATTTTATTTTTTACCCCGTTGAAAACGTATGGAATTCAAATTGAAAAATAATCGGGAATTACAATCGGACGTCATTCAGTAAAAAAAGAATAAACTTTTTAAATCCTACGATACAAATTACTTTATACGTTACATTTTTCGAAACTTTTCGAAATTTTCTTTTCGCACCAACCGGTTGTGCGTAATAACAGGGACCGTGTGAAAAAAAAAAAATATATATTTCCAGTGCAGTTTGTTAAATATGTCTTCAAGGCTTCTCGATTTGAAAACTCGATAATCGAGAGTTAGTGTAAATCGTCGTTGGTGGATTTCCTAGACGGCAGTGAAAAGGAATCGTTTATAAAATGGAAAAGAGGGTTGCGCTGTACACATTTAACGGGACGTATGAAAAAAAAAGAAGGAGAAAAAAAGCAAAAAAGACGCGCGAGTCTGGAGTTTTCGAGTGCGAGCTGAAAGGATTTAATGGCAGTTGCCAAAATGAAAGTTATATCCATTCTTTCTTTCAGCCTCCCCCCTCACCTATCTTTCACGCAGTAATGTAAATTGAACTATACCGTGCTTCACTTCTGAAAAAACCGAGAAAAAAGGAAGACAAAAAAAAGTTTACAAAAACGAGGCAACGAGGTTAACATTTTTTGTAGATTTTGTGTGTCGATAAATATGAGTTCTATCGGTAAATGGCGCGCGCTGATGCGAACACGAGCGTACTCTTTCTTCGAGCTGTCAACGCTCGTTCGTTATCTCATAAACAAAGTAATGACTGCTGCATACCAGCGGAACATTTTTCGGGAATGCCGAACTATATCAGCTGTACACCTTCCCGGGTCCGTGCATACGTGGGTCAGTATGAATGTGGAGTGAGCCCCTCGGTTGCATCCCACAACTATATAGCACTCGTATATTCATGTATATGTATATATACATATATATATATCAACACGCAGTTCGATGCAGTTAGTTCCGACGAATTTTAGCTCCGGAGCACACTTTCTGGCATTTCAACTCTCCGACCGTTATATAAATCACAAAATTTGTCCACGCGATAACGTTCGATCGAAAAGTCCCACGCTAACCGAGCGTCGCTTCTTTCTCGCGTCGACGCCACACAAAAATCCACTCCCCCGATCCGAGTTTGGGATATACGCTCTGTCTCTCCCTAAACACAATAGTCCCAGACTCACAACTATTTCGCGGATGTTCCATACTTCAATTTCTTTTTTTTCCGTTTTTTATTCTTGTTTTTTTTATATTTTTCTTTTCTTTTTTTTTTTTGCCGGCGTACCAGACGTCGTCGGGAGACAATAAAAAACCGCGTCGATCGAAGGTCTTCACTTTTGTAAATGAAAAAGTTGTCGATGCTTCATTGGCGAACGGAGCCGAAGGTTCCGAAGCGGTAAAAAGTATTTCACCAGTAGTTTCCTCGTTTCTTTGTTTCGTTGTTTTTTTTGTTCTATTTTTTTTTTTCTTTACTTTAAATTGGTTCGACGTTTTTCGAGTTTTGGGGCCAGAGCCGAGGGATCCCGTTGTCGCCACGTTCTCCTTCCGTCTTTCTTGCGTCCTATCATTCTCTCGTGTATGTGTGCCACCGGGGAGAATCAAAGGGGTCGTTTATCGAAACGGTCGAGCGGCGAAACGAGCCGAATCGAGGCGATATGCGCGTTTGAGCAAACGGCCGGGGACAATATTGCTTTTATATACATATATATATATGTGTAGACACGTATGTATAACCTCGAAAAATTTCGGCAAGCTTAGCAGATTCGTGGCACGGATTAAGCGGTCAGAGAGATTCAGGCAGGGGGCAAAACTTTTGCCAAAGCGCGAGAGACTGCTTGCTTCCACGAGGAAGAGGGCTGGAGTTCCTTCTTTCCTGAATTGCGCTCGTCGCTTCGCAGTAAATGTATGAATCGTCTCGCACCGGCCAAACGTCATGTGCACTCCCGGTTTGAACCGTCTGGCACTGTAAAGTCCGTTACTACTGCCACCGATAAGGCAGGCTTCCAGAGTTCCTCGAGTAGTAAAATGCCTGTGTGGTCGGACAATCCTCGTTTCAACGTATCTGTCATATTTTTATGACATTTTTCATGTCGGTATTTTGTTGATGACCACGGGAGTCAACTCGGACATTTCCATTGGCGTTTGATAGGAATTTAGATATTTTCGAATTGAGGAAAAAAATGATAAGTGCATGATGCATTTGGATGATTTTTTCGATACTGGGAATTAAGTCAATTTCTAGGCAATAATCGATCTAATTGAATTTTTCAATTGATTCATTGATTTAGATCAATTGCATTTTAATGATTTTTTTTTAAAGGAAATTTAATTATTTTCCAGGCTATAATCGATCTAATTGATTGAATCTGGTTGACTGTTTGGATAATTGAACATATTTAATGAACCCAACAATCGACGTCGTTAGGATTTTCGATTGATTCTTTTTTGTGATTTTTTCGTGTTTCAGATCGGCGAGGACTCGAGGATACCTGGGGCAAACGTGTGATAAGGCATAGGAATAATAGAGCTGGGACACGACGATATACGTACTTCAAAGACGCCAGTTTGCAGTAGCGCCCCCCCCCCCCTACTTTTTTGCGGTGCACATTAGGAAACTGTTTTCCGTTCCATTTAGGATGATAGCAGCAACGATACGATCGTACTGCTTGAGAATGAGAAAACAGGAGAAAAAAAAACAAAGTAGAACGAAAAATTAGAGGAAAGTGCAATTGTTATTTTTAAAATATGTCGTTTTAGCTCAATACGTTAAGCGCAATTTTTTTATACGATACGAATATATGGCGCTGTTGATGTGACAGGCTGCTGAAAATGGACGATCTCTCCTCTGGCCCTGCAAGGAACGAACAATTTTTATTTCTCTTACCTTCAAATTAATCGAACGATCCGGATGATCTTCGACATTTTTTGAACCTCAAAAAAAATATCTATATATATATATATACACACCCACATATATATATATATATATATCTTTTCTTTTTGAGGGTAAAAAAATATATATCTAGGAAAGTAAATACGTCAGTCAATATTGAACGGCCGTGATGATAAGGAAACGCTACCAATTAGTGTGTACGATAGTTGGAGATGATGCAACGCCGAATAATCAAAACAACGAGATAGTTGCTACGCATAATTCGTAAAATTAATAGGCATCTAAGGAATTACGAAAAACAACAACAGCAACAACTTTTTTTAAAAATCCTTTTCTTCGCAAGAGATTCTTCATCTTATTCCCATTCTTCGTGGTTTTTTTTTTGTCTTTCGAACGAATACAGCGAACGTACGGGTACGATTTGAGTCAATTTTTATAAAATAAGAAACAAACGCGGTACGAGGGTTGAAGACGAAAGAAAGGAAAGGAGGAAGAACGCCGAACGATTTACGATGGTAGTAGCTGGTAACGGTACGTGGATTCGAGCACGCTCAATATTAACAATGCAAGCGACTTTGGGTATAATAAAGCAGCAAACACGTAAAAAATATGTACATATTGCATTAGTTGAATGCTGAGATGATGAGGCGATAGCGACCGAGGGGAAGGGGAGAAAGAATAATCGTTGCATGCTAAGTTACAATGCTCAAAATGGTAGAGGAAAAAAAAATCTGAAAAAAATAAATAAAAACGAAAGAATACATACATTTACAAACATTATACGTTTACGCGGGAGAGGAATGTGAGAAGAGTGGGAGGAGGATACACAGCGAATCTCGACGACCTCTCTCGGCCGCTGAATGTAACGACCATGTACCCACCGTCGTTCGGAATTGATCTTATTACGCTGCGAGACGATCGTGGATCATGATACGAGCACAATCTACGAACGCCCAGTACACGAGATATTCCATGTTAAGGGTTTTTCATAATCCAACAAATTTTCGGTAATACTTTGAGTTGCGAACACCGACTGAAGATTCGAGGAATCAACGAGATTAAAAACGACGTTGGAAATCTTCTTTCGTGATATTCTCGTTAGTTTTCTCTTTTACAAATTGTTTGGATTCGAGATTTTAGTGATTGTTTTTTTTTTTGCGGACTTTTGTAAATGTATGAATATCCATCGAACTTGAATAGCTCGATGTCGATGATCGTCATTTTTCTTTAACGACTTTGTATAATCCATGAAATGTCAAAAACGTAGCTTTTGGTCGAACATTTTTTTACCTTTGCCACCTTCGGCTGTCGAGAAGTGATTTTTAAAATCATTAAACGCTGTTACGAAATTTGTAACTCATCTGAGAATATTCGAATTCGTAATTGGTAATGAATCACGATTTTATGCTCCTCTTTTTTTTGGGTTTCTGAAATTTCTGTCGATTTTAACGATTGCTTTTGGTTCCACCAATCTATAATTAGCTACTTTTTTGTAATTTCCTTAATTAAGCTCGATCCAAAATACGCGTTTGAACAGTGACGATCGAATGACCACGGTGTCGGAATTTCGTTGATCACGAATCTTCAGAAAGTCGAAACACCAATGTAGACATTACTTAAATGCCAGGCGATATTCCGTCGAAGCTGATGAAGATGCGATGCCATACGTGTCTATTCATTTACGTAAAGCCCTACGAGATAGATACGCGCATGATAAAAATGAAGAATTAAGAGGTGCAACGGATATTAATATATAGCCTAAAATACACATACAAAAATACACAAACACACTCGCGCATGCGCGCATCGACACGCAGAAACACAAATAAAATGATAAATACGCTATATCGATAAACATATTGTATTATATACGTGGAGTAGACGGATAAGCGTTGTTTTTTGCGTACGTATAAATACTTATACATAAATAGATAAATATGATAGAATATAAAAGATAATATTGATGCATAGTTGATATTTATCACATTACATTATACACGTGACGTTAGTGTAAAATAATTTACGGGTCGATATACTGCGTGTGTACACTTATACATATATCGAACATTACACATATACATGTGTGTTTGTATCAGGGCGCTCCTTGAACACCATTGTTTTTTTTCTTTTTTTATTTTTATGCATATCCCGTAATTCGGTTCGAATTATTGAAGCTCGCTTAAATATTCCGTTATATTTTTCTATGGTGACATTAATCCTAATGGATTATGCAATTTCACATTTCAATCTATTTTGACTCTTTAATTTGCGAGTGCTGTATTGAACGCTGAATAATTAGCCAATTAAATGGATAACAGAGAAACACAACGAAGTTTACATTTGTTTTCGTCAAAATTGTGAAATTCAACTTATTCGATAAACTTTTTAGGAAATTTCGTTTTTTAAGTAGTCTTTTTACGAAGTATTGTCGACGCGAGTTGCGACGGTTCGCAGTACCTTAAAAAACCTTTAAAAACAATGAACCTTACAAAATTCGACGTATGTATTGAAGAAATGTTGACTTCGCGAAATAAAGGACACTTTTGTATATATACATATATATACGTAATGTTCTTAAATATGCACGTGCCGCAGTTGACTATAAGTATAATCCAACGAAAACGTGGGCGAAGTAAAAATAATGTTAACGCGACGTGGGGGGATAAATAAAAAAGCAACGATACGTAGAGAGCAACGACGGTTCGATAGTCTCGTGTCTCCCGTCGTTTAGATCGAAAATAATGGAATTGGACGAGTTGATGTATAAAGAGACGATCTCACTGTGGGAACAGAGAGAAAGAGAGAGAGAGAGAGAAAGAAGCAAAATAAGCCTGAGGGATTTCGATTAAATCGTCGTTGGTGCTTGAAAAAACAAAACTCTTTGCTTTGATTATCGATTCTCTCATTTATTTCTCTCGCTCTTCCCCCCTCCTTTGCCGTGATTTTCGATCGTCGACGCTTGAAAAGTGTTCCGACGTATCTCAATTTGTACAGAAGCCGGCATTGAATTTCACGATATTTTATTGCAAATATTCAAGAACTGAGATAGCCAATTTTATATTAAGAGTCGAGGGCTTCGGGGCGTTGAAAAACGTTTACGAAGCAACGTACTGTTACTTTTCTCGTTCGACGAACGAATGAATCATTGCTACGCCAATTGCGGATTCGTAATTATTTTCAACCGCAAGAAAAAGAGAAAATATTCGTACGCTTTTCGATCGTTGTAAAATTGTGTTCACGTTACTTTTGAATAAACTCTCTTCTCAGCGTTCGTCGATGGCGACACATGGAAATACCTGACAGTCACACGATTCGAGGAATCAGTGCCGAGGATACCAAAATGATTTTTAAAATGTACAGATTTATTGTGGGATTTTAACGACTCGCACGAACGCTTGCTTGCTCCTCTCTCTCAAAAAAAATGATTTTTTATTCGTCATTGTTTCTTCGACTCGTAGGCTTGAAAATGCAGTTTTAACGGATTTGGGCTGACGACTGATAATTCGATAGGTATGCGAGTCGCACAAACGAAAAATAGAAAACATCGCACCACGACACACCGTACAAATTGAGGACGATGAAATTCCCACTGTTCTCCGTACTTTTTACACTGTGAATCGAAAATTTGAATAATAGACGTGAATGCAAACATTTCGAATAATTCGTGTGGATCGGTCGCGATTAAAATCGAGGTACATAATCATTTCTAGTTTTTAGCTGTATAGTGTATTATTTTTCGTTTCTGTAACACTGACAATTTACGAGGACAAAAAGAAAAGACGCACTCGAATAGCTCGATCGAGTAATGTACGCGTATACCGGAAATGCCTACCCAAATATTCATTCGGCGAACTCATACACGTGTGCGAGAATTTATATGTACATACATATATACTTGTGTATATATACTCACACACCAGGACGTAAAATGATAAAATAATAAACACAGGCAAAAGTGGATGTACATGTAAGCATATTAACGTTTGAAAGAGAGAGATGAACTTGAAAAGTAGCCAGCTACTCTGCGTCTTTCAAACACGAATTATGTATTTAACATGGATACTATTTAATATATGATTTAAGCTTAGAATAAACGGGTTGTATAGAAAAGAAAACGCCGATGCTTTGAGCCAATGATTTTTCCATTTTTCCAATTTCGTAGATCGATCGAAGAATCGCACGAACGAGAATCGTGACGATAACGATGCAGCGAAGCACCGATGGGATTTAGGTGATGTATGGTATTATTCCAATAATTAATCTTGATGTTTAAGTATTTTTTTTTTCCTAATTTTTTATAACATTTCACTATAGAAAGAAACGAAAAGCTGAGAAATGGAAAAAATAAATACCAGAGGTATTAGGTATTGAATTTGATACTTCAGGCAATCAGACATTTGAAATTTCATTATTGCGATAATCAATTACAGATTTTTAAAACATTGATCGGATGATGAAATTTTTAAGCGCAATCGTGATCCCACGATCAATCGAGTTTGCAACGTGAAGTTCCGGATTGAAAAAGAAGAGCGCTGTGCGGGGTCTCGACCTGTACCTACGTCGGATACGACCAAACCCATCGCCAGAAGTAAAAGTTCAGTATGGGTTAAAAAAGAAGAGACAGGGTCGCCGAAAAGATTCTTTCCGATTTAATTAGGGAACTCACTATCACCGAGTTTCAGAGTTTGGTTTTACGTTTTCTCCAATACACGTGTACGTACAGGGTGGCCGGGGAATTAACGTCCACAGATATATTTATATAAATTTAAATAATCACCCCTACGTGTGATCAGTGATTTTCGGTAGTGTAGGTGTTTCATGATTTTTTATTCTCGGAATTTTAAAATGACAATGATTTAAATTTTCTTAAACGTTCGTGAACTTACTGAGAACTTACTATCATAGTTTGTGGACATTTTTTAGTGATAATTGCTATAATGTCAAATATGATGTAAAATATTACGTATGTATTACCTTACGTAGCGTAATTAATATTTACTCGAAAATTAAAAATGGTTCGATAAAAATTGCAGTTTAAAAACGTTTAAACCATCACAAAAAAAAATTAAACACGGTGCCAATATTTAGGGATGATAGGGATGTTTGTATCAGCGACACGAAGCATCCATATTTTAGCTTTAGACGTTTCTTCCTCAACCATTTGGTATAGAGAATTCAGATTGAATACTAGCCCTGTAGATATTTATAATAGAGCCAAAACACATTGTCGATTTGGATACCCATCGATACCAAGGCATTCCGATTAAAAATTTATTTTATAGGTTATTTTTTCGGCCACCCCGTATATAGAATTAAAATTGAATGCTGAGACTGTGACGCGTATGTGCCACTTCGACATGGCGTTCTTCGACGTCGTCGTTGGTAGAAAATTCTTAATTAAATTTTCTCGGCTCACCTAGCGTCGTCAACTTTTTAGCAGTTCCGAGGAAACCTTAGCGAGGCCCCTGTCCTCGATTCACTCCTCGTTGCTATATTAGTTGCTTTTCGCCCGGAAAACCCATAAGAGTTCCGGCAAAAAAGAAAACGGTAACTCCGGTTGAGTTTTTTCATTCGAAGCCAGCTTCCGTTTTCTTCTCTCTAATATAAGAAGGCTCGGGAGAAGACCAACTGTTTCACCGAGTCTCCGTACATCTCTCAATCTGCATCCTCTCGGACCAACAACTTTTCAGAATTGCCTCGGTACCGCAACTTTGCTATTCTCATTCGCGACAAAATTCAGAACGTCCTGGAACCGGTGATATTTCATTCGAGAAAAAGGGTTTTTATGGGGGTTCGAAGAACCAGCTTGAACACGAGTATTTTTAAAACTCGTGGCAATATACGATGTGTGTGAAATTGGGGTGACAAAGAACAATGTAAAATTAAATGATAGGTGTGATGTTGCATTGAATTTTGAATTTTATTTAACATAGTTACATTATTATCTTTCGTTAATGTCCGATTATCAATTTATGCCTTTACGTCTTCCTGTCTACACTCCTTTTTTTCTTAGTCTGACGAAACACTGCCATTAATGTGGCAGCAAATGGAAAGGTGGATGTGTTCATCTAACAATGTGTTCATCCTGATACTTTTTGTTTTTTAATTGTTTTTCCATCTCGTGGTTAAACAGTGATGGGGGCACGATGGTTGTGGGAGTACCGGTAGATCTTTCCTGTTTCTCTGCTTCACCTCTTGACAATGTTTTTCATCTTATTTTACAACTGAAAATTTTCTTTCACCTTTTAACGCTATATTTTCTTTGGATTTACATACTTCAGGCACTGCTCTACCTTGAATTCAGGCATTGTTTTTTTATCGTCATTTTGTTGCTGCTGCTGCTGTATTTCCTCTACTTCTGACTGCGTGCGATCACGTGGTTGCCCTTCCCTCTGGTGTACGGATGATGGTGGTTCTTGCTCGATGTTTATGGTCGCAAGAATCGGAATGCCATCTATCGTTCTTTGACCACTTGTGTCCATTCCTTTCGTTTGTTCAGGTAGTTGCTGGCGATCCTGGTTTACTTTCCTTTGCTCGTCTTCACTTTCACTGATGTGCATGGAATTGTGGGTTGATGTTTCTCTATGGTTTCTTGTTGCCGATCTTTCCTTCCTCTCATTTCCATTGATGGAAGACGAGAAATTTTGGTTCCTGTCGGTTGGTGGTGATGGTGTTGCTATAGCTATCGTTGCAAGAACGGGGCTCTCGTTTTGCACATTACTTCCACTCTGTGTCAACCATATTCTCGGTTTAATGTTTTGATGCCGATTCTCGATCCGCTGATGAACTTTGTCCACAATTGGCTGCGTTTGTTTTTCTAATTGTCGTAAACGAGAAAGAGAAGACGAGAAATTTTGGTTCCTGTCGGTTGGTGGTGATGGTGTTGCTATAGC